>JAUUDZ010026071.1:0-11138 GCA_032361705.1 Panulirus versicolor | reverse complement strand
AACTGGGATTTTCTGTTATTAGTAAAGTCCCAGAATATATAGCTTAATATTATATAGCTTAAATTAGTGAAATAAAATGATGGATGAGAAAATCTTCAGTATTTCTAAAAGTTCATTATCATTTAAAAAAATGTAGTCAGTTTTGATGAATGAAAATATGTTTGTAAATGATCTGAATACTATATTCAATGACTAATTCTTTCATGCTAGTGAAACATTTACTTTGGAAAGAGTAACTGAGGAATGAATATTAACTGACACAAGCAGTAACTGAAATATTGCCAGCTCACAGACGCATCTGATGACTTCACAACTGATGTGAGGATTGTCAGAACGAAAATTGTCAGTCCATCACAGTCAGTGATTCTTGTTCCCATATTCTAAGGCAGATTCTCCTACCAAGAGGTGAAGTTCCATTGTCAAAGGTAACTTTACAGCACAGCTTGGCTAACAAAGACAGCACATTCGCTCAAGCTTGCACAGGCAGCTTTGTAGATAGACTAAGAAAAAGGTGTAAAGTGAGCATGCAAATTAGTACCACTTACTGACATGCATAGGATAGCAATATGGCAGTAAGCACTAACAGTCACAGACCAAGCAGTTTCACCCGTGGTTATAGATTATAATTTTTCTTCACAAACAGATTTTGTTTAGTTATGAAATGATTCACTAATAAAAGAAATGACAATGTATTCTGTCCTTAAAAGGCAAGTTAAATGAACTGATGCAAAAGTAATCACCCATGAAAATCTGGACATATTGATATTTGATATCTTAATTCATATCAACATGAATTGGGTGATGCCAGGGAATTACTGAATATCAAGAGCAGAGAACAAGAAGTAAATCTCTTAGAAGAATTAGCCACTGTCAAAAGAAAATTGAAAAGAAATAAAATATGGGCTTTGCATGCAAATTAGCAAATCATGATATATGGATTCCACATAAGGAGATTTTTGTTAGATAAAAAAAGAATATTTATTTCACAAAAGGGAGGAACATTTATAAAGATTACTCTACCATATACATGAATACAAAGAAATGAGTACTGAGAAAATTCTAATATTTCAATTTAGGAGTATTTTGTATATGTATTGTAGAAGAACACAGGAAGAGTTCTGTAACAATGGATAACCAGAAGAATTCTTCAATGCGAAATGACATTCTATGATGTCAGTGCATTAGCAATACTGTACATGTGTTGTATTCTTTGAAATGAAATAAGTTTAGACTTCTTGTTTATAATTCATACATGTTAATGGTAAAGTTGTTTTATTCAGAATCTCCTAAAATAAAGATAAATAAACTTTTTGAAAACAATAATTCACATCCAAGGTTCTGATGTAACATTTTGTAAAAATTGAAAAAAATTTTGAATATGAATAGCAAGTGCTGTAAAGCAATCTAATTTTGTATCTCATTATGACACACATTACTGATACTGAAATAATGTAAATAACCTATAAATCATGCCACTGTGAAGCCCAGGTGTCATTGTAAAGCCAAAATAACCATGAATTTGATAAGCAATAAGAAATGAATGAAACGAAAAAAGAAAGCTTTGCTGATTTAAATGATAAATGGAAAAAATTCAAGAACTAAAAACCAGGCACTTCAGCAAGGACTGTACAGACATAGGGATGACTAAAACGATCCTGCAGTCACAAAACAGAAGCAGAGGCAAGGAGGTTAATGGGATTCTTGACACTATGGGAACAAGAGTTTCACAGTTTTTCATGATGGACAGACGATTATGACGGACAGACACATCACGAAACTCTGAGTTGAGGGACAGTAGGGGACTTGTAAGGGCAGCAAGTATGTGACCATTAGATACGTATGCTTTAGCTTGAAAATGTGAAATACTGAACTGAATAATTTTCTTAGAGTGAAAAAAAATAATGTGAGAAATTCACACAGATGTATATAATATGTTATGATAATAACAGCAATAGAGAGAAAAATTGACTGGCAAGCAAACACAATGATAAATGAATGTGTGGAAACAAACATTCATCCATGCAATCCAGCACTCAAATTACTGAGGGAAGTCAAGATTAAAAAATACATCACCTCCTATAAGGAAAATAAATGTAGGCTATATTCAAATGGCAGTGCAAATAAGGGTTTGATGCTGACAACTAAGAATAAGGTATAAATATATCATACAAAGTTGCCAGCTAACTCGATCTGAAAAAACTGGAGAAAAATATTAAAACTAGAGAAATATGCATTAAGAAAAATAATAAAGTTTGTTCTCTTTCTAAACGTGCTTTTTTTTTAATCTTACCTCGGGTGGAAGTGGTTCCAAAAAACACTGAGCGCAGCACGAAGAGAAAGCCGCGGTTAACCCATACATTCCTACGACTACTACAAGCTAACGAGAACCATTACATCCTGAGCCTCCGTAGCATACCGATCCAGCAATGATGTGGGCAAGTCTATGGACATAGTCCACCAATTCTAACTATCACTTGAATTGGTAATGTGAGATAATTTGATTTATGCTTAATATGAATGATTAATAAGGACTTGCTTTAAACTGTGGAGTTACAGTAAATAAGCAGTACAAAAAAAGTTATAAAGCAATTACCAATAAAAATTTCATACTATCTATGCATGACTTATTTGCAAGAAATTTGGATTAGTTAGACTATAAAAACAGTTATATCTATTCCACCTCTACAAATTTTTACACAGTCATTCCATATTTTTTTGGGAAGAGATTATTAAGTGGCAGTCTATGATTCTACACACACCAGGTGGAAACATTTCATGCTACTGCACTTTAGGGAGTTCAGTATGCGGGAGGCTGGATGAGAGGCACAACATGGTACTTGTATCCTGCTCACAAAATAATGCATCCAACACGGGTACCCCATACAACTCTGCTAAGCCGGTACTCTGCTTGGGCGGCCCACCTGCAGAGTACCCTCAATACTACCGGTACCTAAGGCGAGTCATACGGCATCGTTCTCAAGTACTCGAGGAGGGTCAGTATATAAATTCGAGTGTGGAGGACACCTTCCAAGAGGCTAATCTACAACCCTGATAATTGCACAGCGCCTGAGAGTAGTCTTGGTACTGACAAAATCTGTCTTGTCCAATCAGAGTTGTGAATTTAGCTTTTTTGTTATATACTTACAAGCTCGAACTACTTGAGAATACGAGCCACAGAGGTCCCCACCGAAGGCTTTATAGATTGCAATCTTGCCCTCTGCTTGTGTTCATTTCAAGATATCTCATATAAACTAGATTTTCTCATCAGGCTTGCATGAAACACACTCGCCCTCAAGAAATTTGTAAATATATATGAACAAGTAATCCTATAAATCAACACAACAGAGCTATTTCACAAGATTCTATTTTCAATAAAGATCTTTGGGCAACCTCTGGACCCATTTTCTACCACAGTCTACTGCAGCAACACACACGTGACTACGCCTCAGCCGTGTGACACCCATAACAAACGGCAGTTTTGAAGTACAGTCACTACGCTATATTTGAGCCACCCAGCATCAGACAGAACACAGACAACTTCCATATGGTACGCGTGGGATGCAGTACAGTGATAAAAATACTAATGTTGTTTTACATGGTATTATTTTTGAGAGTAGTAGTAGTAGTCATACTATGTTTAATATGAGGAAAAAAGGTTGTTTTACTTTTCTTATTTATATATTTGGGGAGAAAATGCAATATTTATTAACTAGAGAGAAAAATCATCATTCCTAGCTAATATGTATACCTGAAGCTTAACAAGAAAAGAAAAATGAAGAAATTGAAATGAAAACAACTGTTAGCAATGAATGGGATTCCTTGTAGCAGTGGATGCCACTGTAGATAAGATAAAGCTGTTGTTACTAAAGATATTAATGTTTATTGTGTATAAATGAACACTCCAAACTAACTCTTGAATGATAAATGGGGAGCAGTAGGTAAAGAATGTGAAAGTTGAACTTATATCAAAATGTTTCACTTGATGTGCATACTAATCAACTGCAAATTTCTGGAATACATTGAAGATTCAGGACAATCAACAACAATTACTCCTACTAGTACATTACTATATTAAACAACTGTCATGGACAAAGAGCAAGTGCAACTCTTGGACTGAGGTAAGCGCGTGTTCAATGTATTCTACTGACATTGAGACTCCTTGAGAGACACATCAGAGTGCTTACCTCTTGTTAAATGCTGTGTTAGCAGTGAAGTGCTGGAGTGAATCTTCCTCAATTAAGAATTTCATTTTCTCAAAGAAGGAAGCTGTAGCTGCTGGAGGTTGCTTCCTTAGGAGGATGTCAATAGGAGATGAGGCCTGGGAGACGCACAGCTGGGAATCTAAACATGCCTGGTGAGAGCAGCATTCAGGATCTTGGCAATCCTTTAGGCCATCTGGTGGAAGGCAGGACTAATTAGAGGTATCTGGAACTTAAAACACAAAATCAGCCCATATAGAATGCAACATTTCAGCCTCTACCAACAGCATACAGTAAGCTACTGAACATAAATTCAGCACTTAAAACAAATATCTAATCTTCCATAACACTTGCTTTGCCTTCAATGCAATGAATCATACCTCAAATAACATGAGCAGTCCTTAAAGCACATATCTATCTAACACTCATCATACACACATTGCCTAAACAGACTCCAAAGTTGGGCTGATTCATGGCTGATGAAATTCAACCAAAGCATAAGTAAAGTAATGAAAATGGGACAAATGGAAGAAGGCCTGAATATGATTGTTAGCTGGCAGAAAATAAGCTTCAAGATTCTCTAGTGTGAAAAGGACTTAGGAGTCACCATCTTTCCTGATATATCATCAGAGTCTCACATTTGGAGAATCATAAAGGAGACAAACTGTCCTCGTAAATATCAGAATAGCTTTCAAGTCTATGGATATGGAAATATTTAGCAAGCTGTTCATATCTATGTATGGCCAAAACTAGAACATGTTTCTCATGTTTAGTCACCTCACCTAAAGAACCACAAAGAGTTAATCAAGATGGTACCAGAATAAAGAGAAATGAGTCACAGGGAAAGATTAAGGCTTTAAATTTGCCAACCTTGGAAAACAGACCAATGACATGGATGGTGAATAATTCTTTAAGAAATTTAGGGATAAAGCAACCAGAGGAAAAAAAATGAAATTAAGCAAGGACCTTGTTAAAAAGATTGCAAAAAGGTACTTATATAGTGCAAGAGTGGTAGATGAATGAGAAAGAATATGGTTAATGCAACCACCATACATAAATCTAAGAAGCTGCATTAGAGTAGAGAATGTTTAAGAGAAGGGGTCCTATGAGTGTTAAACTCCCTTCCATAGAGTTCAAATAAGTAATTACAGATTAATTACACAAGAGTGAAGATGCAGAGAAGACCAGCACACTGCAAGCTGATATTCATAATTTTAGAGGATCTACACCCCAGCAGGCCTATTGTGTACAAGCGAGGGGATATATCATTTGGATTCAAGTCTGATTCTACCTATTCTTGGGAGCTTAATAAAAGTTGGGAAATGGAATGTCTGATTCTAACCACTTTTCTGATTCTAACTGTTTTTGGGAGTTTGGTAAAAGTTGGGAAACGGATTTAAACTGAATGCTCAGAGTGTTGCCAACTTTAATGTATCAAAATCCTTAAAGTACTGTACACTTAAATGTTATCCATATTGTAAACAATATGGGTGACTAATGAAGGAAGAGTGAATGAATGTGCCTAAAAACTAGTATAAAAAGTGCAATAAAGAATAAAGATAGATGGTACAATATCTACAACAGTAAGGCAACACAAACAGATGAGTATTCAAAAGCTCACCAAATATAACATATTTACATGCAAAAAAGATACTTTTGTGTTATTTTCCATTTGATGGATCATATCAATATCTTTAGAAATGGAATCAGGTGAGGGAAGTGCCACTACTATGCAATCTTTGTTAGATCCTCAACAAGAAGGAAACATGAGGAAGGGACCAAACATGAACATCTCAGGTCAGTACTTTAGAGAGGCTGTTTGAAATAATCAAGAAACAGGATAATAAAATAATACTATTAGAAAAGGAAGTACAAAAGCTTTGGGATACGGTTGAACATCATGAAAGATGTCTTTAGCCGAGAAAGGAACTTAGTGAACTTAAAAATACAGTCTTTGCATATGAATAAATATTCAGCTTAATGAAGGGGATTCAACAGCTACAAATTCAGAAGAAAAAAATTGGTATCACTCAAGAGGCAAATATGAACCGATTGGTCTTTTTGAAACATTTTGAGGCTGATCAGCTCAAGGGAAGGAATGAAACACATATTTAATCTGTTGGCAATAGCTGGGAGGGATGTGAAACTTTGGCATCTGATTAACAGACACAGAGCATGGAGAAACACATAGTGGAACATGGGCCTAGGGTCATATTAACAGTGGTAGACAGGGAAGTGAATTAAGTTGTTGAAAAAGATAGAGTAATCAAGGAAATTCTGGGCTTGGTTAATGAAAGGTTTTGAAAAGTACAGAGCATATAGGACTAGCACTTGTAAACAAAAAGGAAACTCTTAGAAAAAGTTAGAGACACAGAGGATGACAGTGCAACAATGAAGGATCTAGATAAAAAGAGGGTGGCAACAAATTTAGAAATATCAGAAAAGCTGGAGGTCAACAGATGCAAATGACTGATAATTTTTCAATGGAAAGTAATCATACTTCAGATATGGAAGAAAGTGGAAAGAAGAAATGACTATTGAAAAGCAACTGGAAGCTACAGAACTGCCAGATACAATTTCAGTGATAAAAGAAAGGAGGTAGAACTGGCTGTAATAATCAAGACAAAAAAGAGATGACCAGTTATGGTTACCAGTGACTTGGAGTCAACAAATCAGGGGGTACTTTGGCAAAGAAACTTTAAAACAAAGTGGAATTCAGTGGGGCCTTCATCAAATGGAATAGAACACTGGAAGAAAGAAAGAAAAGCAAAAAGGCAAAAAAACTGCAGACACCAACCAAGGTAAATAGACAGAACAGCCCCAGCAGCATTGCAGAGAGGGTAGGAGTTCTATGGGATGGTAAGGTCAGACTGGAAGTAATTTATACAAAAAATGATGGATCAGGAGTTAATTGTAAAGAGCTGGAATTCAAGGCCTGTATAATGGGAAACAGAAGACAAAGATGACCTTAAAAATGAAGGTATCCTGGAGGACAGCTCATTCAGACAATATGTAATGGGAAGAGTAATCACTGGGAAGATGCGCATAATATGGTTCCGATAATAAATTCTCCAAAGAACTTTAATGATCCAGAAGAAATATATAATATCAATGAATGAACAACCATGATGACACATGAAGCAATATGACAATCACTTTGAAGTGAGGATAAAGTACTGATAATAGAGAATTTCAGTCATAAAGAGAAAGACAGGGGGAATTTGGATTCTCATGATGAAAGGGAGTCATGGAGACAGAAGTTTTTAAAATGCATATTGGAAAATTATCTATACCACCACATCGGCAAGCACACTAAGATGAGAGGGACTCGTACACCATCACTGATAATTCCTAACTTCATATATACTATCATGGATATTGACAGTATTGTGTATGATACACCAACTGGAGAAAATGACAGTGTAATACTCAAGTTCAACTGTGTGGTACATGAAAATGTTAAAGGAAAAGAGGTGAGACATGACCTACAGAAGAGATGTAACTGTAGAACTTAGCAAACATCAACAATTTACTGGGTAAAACAAAACGAAAAATGGAATTTAGCAGCTAGGAACTAGGGCTTTATGATGAGAAGGTTTGTGGAATTTACAATGAAGGAGTAGGATCATGGGTACCTTTGGATTTAAATACAGAGGGAAAGGTAATAAAGAGGATAGAACAGTTTAATAAAGGATGTCAAAAAGTGAAGGAGCTTTCACATGAGCAGTGGCAAAGATGGCCCTCCAGGCAGCTGGAATTTGGAAAGTATGAGACAGCAAGGAATGAGTATACCAGGATAAGAAAGGAGGAACAAAGAAACTTTGAAAAGAATATAGTGGAAAAGTCAAGATGAAATGCAAAACTTTTCCCTACATTTACCAGGAGTCAGTTATCAGTTAAAGAGCAGCTGATAAGGCTGAGGGAATCAGACAGAAGAACTGCTGAGATGACAGAAGGACGTGTGAGGAAGTGAATAAAAATACATGTAGAACAAATTATAGCACCAACACCAGTGAGAAGGAATGGGGAGAAGGTTTTAAAAAAGGCATACAAGACTCATGATCCTAATGAAATTTCACCATATGTACTGAAGATGATACACTCTTGAAATATTGTTCAAGATATTGGTGGAGAGAGGCAAAATCCCAAGAGAATGGAAAAAGGTGAACATCATACCCACCTATAAGAGAGGAGACTGGGGACAGGCACTGAACTACAGACTGGTCTTACTGATGAGTGTGGTTTGTAAGGTTCTAGAAAATACAATCAGAAAACAAATGGATGACTTTCTACATAGGACAAATTACCTTAATGAGAAACAGCATGGTTTTAGGGAAAGGAGAGTATGTGTAACAAACTTCTTAGATTTCTGTGAGAAAGTGAGCTGTCTTAGACCAAAGTGAAAGCTGGGTTGACTGTTTGTATTTAGACATCCAGAAAGAATTTCACACTGTACAGCATGTAAGGCTGATTAAAAAGCTAGATCATCAGATAGGAAAAGAGGAAAACTCCTTCAGTGGAACAGAAGATGAAATCAGTGGAAGGGAGCATAAACAATTTATAAATAGTGCCCAACCAAGCAAACAAATACTGTAGCTTAGTAAATCTATAGTTATGTGCATTTCAACAGCGGTATTACTGTAATGCAACTAAAGTGAAAATATTCATCACTTTATATTCACAATTAAATACATGACATATGTTAACACAGCATTACTGTAGTTCAACAAATATGCAACTTGACATCACTTAATGTTCGCCATTAAATACATAATGTATGTCAACACAATATAACTGCAATTTTACTAATATGTAACTTTATGTTACATAATGTTCAAATAATCACCACCAAATGTATCATGTATAAACCATAAAATTTGCTCTGTAAAACTGCCTGTACTATTTAGATAAACTTCACTCGCACCTATCAAATGCATAAATGCACTCCGTCCCACCTTGATCTTATGCTCTTTTATGATTAATTAACTAGTTACTATTATGACCCCCCATTATGTGTTTCCTCAATAATGCTTTCTCAGCCAAATGGCTGCCTGAATTCAATTAAGCATTCTTTATTCATTAACTGTTTTATTACACACACACACACACACACAAACACACACACATACACACACACAAACACACACACATACACACACACTGGGGAGTTGACACTGTCCTTAACTGTTATCAGAGTTCCACATAAAGAGAACAGTTAAGGGAACAAACTCTGTCGACAAATATAATAGCTTTCAAGTACAGTAGTGTCACCAAATATTGCAATGTGGTGTAACAATCTTGATACTGTGTGAACATTTGAATCTATCCCATTTTTCATTATAACATGAACTGTCACAATATAATGAGAGCCCATCTGGTCACAAGCTATTCGGTGCTAATACTACACATGCCACAGATGCTACCCTGCCCAGTGCATCAGTTCTCTATCAGCAGTGAAAGAGTAAGGCCACATCATTTGGCACTCATATATTTCTATGCTTCTGCCCTACTTAAACCAGTCACCACTATGACTAAGTATCCAGGAGGTACTCCTACCACAAGTGAACCTGTTCAAGAAACTGAATGAACTTAAGCAATGGTCATGTGCTTCAGCAGTTGTTCACTGTTATGGCATTAATCAGAGTAGCACTGGCACTACATAGGAAGGTGAGGAGCCTTATACATCAGATACACTGTAGGTGGGGGAGGCAAGTAGATTTGTTCTTAAGGTACTGGTGGGAGGTGAGATGCCTTGTTTCTCAGATACTGGTGGAGGAAGTTAGAACTACTGTCCTTCAGATATTGGTAGGAAAGGCAAGGAGCCTTGCTCCTCAAGTACTGGTGGAAGCAAGGAGCCTTGTTCCTTGGGTACGGGTGACTGAGGTGAACAGTCTTGTTCCTTGAATACTGATGGAAGAAGCAAGGCTCACAGTTCCTCAGATACTCGGGTGTGTGTGTGTGTGTGTGTGTGTGTGTGTGTGTGGAACCCTGCTCCTCTACTACCAGTGGTGGAGGCAAGAAGCCTGGTTCCCCAGGTACTGGTGGGCAAAATACCAATGGGGACAGCAAGGAGAATTGTTCTTCAGATATTGGTGGGGGAGATGAAGAGTCTTGTTTTACATATTCTTGTGGGGAGAGATGTTTTACTATATCATCCTCTGCAGCATCTAGAATCCAGTGATAGCTTCAACATATATCACAAATTATCAAAATATATCATCACAGTAATAGTTTATTAAATATAGCACTTGTGAGACCCTATATGTCACATGATGGTGCTTGACCTTTGGTGTATTAAAAGCAGGGTGACTCTTGAAAAACTTTTTCGAAAAGAATGTCCTATATGCCAAAAATATAATAATTAAGAAAAATAAAGAAAATATAGTTCATACATTATTTGCTATACAAGTAGGGGAGAAGAGTGATCATATTTCAGTTAAAACTCATCCATCTTTTTGTCGGTGAATGATATGGTAAATTGTATTTCTTATGTACTATACAACTATTTTATACAGCTCTCTTCAGTACATTCTTAGTTAATCAATGAACTAATAATTATCTAAAGATTCAGAAGAAAAACCTTGACTAGCCTATCCCAGAGATCCAAAGACGTGGATGTGATCAATAAACAGATACCACTTGATCATTTTCTGTATGTACTATATATCATTTTCACTGTTAGGATAACATTTTGAGTGTTATTTGGTACATCATTTCCATTATCAACACAACATCTTGAAAAGTAAATCATTTGTTTTTCCCACAGTCCCTAACACCTTATCTACATAGAAATGGATGTCATGATATAACGTGATTTGATACAGAGTGAACATTTTTGGTACCTACTATTATTATTATTATCATTTTACTTTGTCGCTGTCTCCCGCGTTAGCGAGGTAGCGCAAGGAAACAGAGGAAAGAATGGCCCAACCCACCCAC
>JAUUDZ010026070.1:3021-16531 GCA_032361705.1 Panulirus versicolor | reverse complement strand
AAAATGTTTCTTCTACAGTTTTACAAGGATAAGTGGTCTAAGCTCTGGCTGTCTGGGTACTTAGACAACAAAATCATTATATTTCTAAACCTTTCAACACATATGCACTTATACATAAATATTTTGAGCTTAAGATACGACAGTATTTGGTACATCCCCATCACATTTAACATAACGTACCGCATCAGAGTCAGCTGGAGTATGCATATCACAATATGCGGCCTTCCTCACAGTTACTGATGTCCCACTGACACTAGTCTCTCTCACAGCATCTATCTTCATATGTAGTCCAGCTTGTTGAGCACATGTGACATGAAAAGCTGTAGAAAAAAAAGAACAGATTTTCAATACCTTGAAACCAATCTTACTCATGATGGTAACACAACTTTCTTTCGAGCTTACAAACAGCTTAAGATAGGAACCCACCTGTTGAATATAACAAGGTCTTTCACAGAAACCTGATAATAGCCATAATTATTCCCCGACTGACATTTTTGGCTACTTCAGTACATCGAAATCTGTTTTTCCTTGTTTTGTTTATAAATCATTATTGCCCTTTACAAATTATGAACTTTCAAAAAAGTCATACATCTGATACTTCATCACACTAAATCTGTGGTAGACTAGGTTCACACTTCAGTGCACCTGGCACTATATTCTTAAATGTATTTCAAGCCATCTCAACATTCAATGAATCAGACTCTTTCCAAAGTTTATTTGAAAATTATACACACTAAGATGTATAAGATTTGGAAAATAAAGCAATACCATAAACAATATCATAATGATGGTAACAAACTTTGTTTTTAAAAAACTATATGATAATCAAACAAAATTAGCCTCAATAAAAAAATCTCAACTCAAAATTATTTGCAAAGCTTTTGACAGCTGGTTAATGAGTTCACAATCTCCAAAGATTGAACTAGTAGTCCCACGGGCTGTTTAACACAATATAGCATCTGATTTATACTTAATCTATTCATCTACTTTTCAATTTTTCTCATCAATCAAATTCAAACAGTGTGACTACGTATTTGGTATATACATGTACAACTGTGTAGTAAAATATTTGTGCTCTAAACCCAAGTTAAATTTTGTTTCCCACCTTTTCTCAGTGACAAAAGCTATGATGTCACAGATATGATGTTGCATGTCCTGGGCCCGTGACCTAAATATGCAAGTCACTATTCCTGAGTATGCCAGAATGAGTCAGAATGTTTCATTTTCTGATCTAGCAGCAGTATCCACCACAGAAGCATAAAATGGGTGGTCTATGGATTATCCCTGCTTTCCAAACAACAGTCAGAGTACACATCAAATACCTACCAGTGTAGCAGTTAACCTTGTTGCACTGGATACAGGCACCAACACCTCTCTGCTTGCAGATATAACATGTGAGTTTCCAACGTGCAGGGGGAATATTACTTATGCTGTCAATAGGCTCCAGGAAGACCTACAAAAGTCATTCAATAAATATGAAAATCATTTGCAACACAAGTTCAGATTTCTAAAATCTAAAATATATTTTCAATCCTACATATAAATTTCTTATGAATGAGAACAATCTTATTTAACTGTATCAACTTGTTTCCTACTTCAGCATGGTAGCATACAAAAAATCTTACTCAAACCAACGTAAAAAGAGTATGTTATTTTCACTAAATGAGCATTTTCACATCAAAGCATCTGTTCCAATATGTGTAATAAATCACATACTATTCTTCCATCTAAGTTGTTTTCCCATTTTCTATTTATGAGAATACAACCTATTCTTCAAGAACATTTTCAAATCATTATGAAATTTTCATAACTCCAAGAATGTTCACTAAGGTGTAATCCCTAAATAGAAAATAATAAGGAAAGGCACAATCAATTACTTACAGTATTAGCAAAGCACACTTCTGGAATCCACATGGCACATACAACATGAGCCCAGCGGTTATCATCTGTTTGCTTGAAAGCTCCCCCTTTATTAGGACAGAGGGCACAGTCAACTGCTCGTGATGGAGACTGAAGACAACGCCGACACAACCACTGACCTTCAGGAATGTAAGGGACTCCGTAGCACTCCTGAATATACATTCAAAATTAAAATTCTTGTAACATGGATTTCATGAAACCATGACTAATTCATAACAAAAAGTCTCATCAACAGCAGAAATTCATAAAGAAACTAATGAAGAATACAGTTTCATTTTCATCTAAACACTGCTGCTTCCATTATAGCATTAACATTTAATATTTAGGGATTGATGAAAAGCCAGAACGTACAAGTAAATCCTATGAACTGTATTTGATGTCCTAACCTTATATGCCCAACGTACCAACTATTGTAAATTCATCCAAAAAACAGAAAGAAAATTATTCTTATGCTGTACCCATCACCACAAAAACACCAAAATTTATTCTGCTATGAACTACCTGTGATTAAAAATTGCACAACATGTATATTTCAAGACAACAATATACCAAACTGATTTGATTTTTTTTTAATCTGTAAAGAGCAAGAACCTAATGATTATTCAGCACTTCTTAGCAAGAAAAAGATATCTAAAACTTAAAACTACTGACAGAGAATTATAAATCTTGGCTTTGTTTCTAAGATATCGAAAACCTCATATATTTAGGCTTCCTTTAAACAATTCATCAGTTTATTTACATTATGGAGTAAATCATAATTCACATATGACTCTTGAGACTACTCACATCTGGCATTCCATCAGTATGTCTCAAAGTAACATTAAAACATGCGGTGTCAAATACTGAGACAGATCTTTCTATTAAGTGAACATGAGTCAATATTGTATGGCCAATCTCAAGTTGACAGAGAACTGTCTTAAAGTGACAATTTCTGCTTAAAGAGGAATGCCATATTTTAAAATCTTCCTTTATCCTCAGCAGTGTGACATTCTTTTGGATTTCCAAGTGCCACATAGTTGCCATTTACATATAATTATTCATGCTCAAAAACCAATGCAAGGTATAACTCTAGCATATATATTACAGGGTATAGCTGCTCTACCATCAGCATCTGCTGCTTCATTACCACTCAGTAAACCAAAAACACTAGCAGAATTCTATATTGTTATGTTTTGAACTGATTCTTAAAGTTCAATCTTGAACTTTCTTTACTAGGGAAAGCACTAGATATGGTTGGATGCATTCTGCAGTAAAAATGGAAGATTCTCTTTGTACTTTTCTTATAAGAGAGTCTTCTTCAACAACTACAGCAAAGCAAACACCATCACATTTTAAACCATAAGTATATAACATTATCCTGTTTGCATGATTAGTATGAGAACAGAAACAATGTTGCTTTTAGTTGTTTCCAACTAGTCACAGCAAAGGTTAGTCTCAGAAACCTTCCAGGAAGGGAGCCAAGCATAACCCACTCCTTGAGTAGGCTAATTATTAACTGGTGCATGCTTCTTAATTACTTACTAAAATTCTACACACTCAATTGTCTTAACAGAAACACCTGTAATTTCGATCTGAAAACTGAAAAAACTTTTTGCATCAACTCTGAAACTGCTATTTTCACAGTGGTAAAGTGAACTTAAGGAAACTGAAGAGTAAAATGCAGGTTATGCAAAATAATGTAATAAGATATATACTTAATGCTCCTCCCAGTACCCATATCGCTTTTGATCAATTTAGTATGGTAAAGACAGGAATAAGTGGGGACTCTTTTACCGTGGCTACCTCCTTGATGGGAGTTCCCGGAGGGACCAGGCCTCAGAGATATAGATAAATACATAGCCACACATGCATATACCTCCCTCACCACCCTATCCATACACATAGTAAGCAGCCAATGTGACATCACACATCTCTGACATCGACTCACCTTCAACTTGAACCATTCATCCTACTTTCTACCTACTTGCATGCATGCCTTACTCTCTTCATAAAAATTTCTCATTGCTTCAAACAGCTTTCCTCCCACACCATATATTCATAGCACCTTCTATACAGCATCTCTATCAACCTTATTTTACACTTTCTCCAAATCTATAGTCACATACAAATCATTGTGATTCTCTATGTATTTCTCACACATTTTTTAAAGCAAACAACTGATCCACACATCTTCAACCACTCTTGAAACCAAATTGTTCTTCCCCCCAGTCTGAAGCTCTGTGCATACCACCATCCTCACAATCACCACTCTTCCATAGACCCTACCAAGACAACCACAGGTTTAAGTCATTTTAGTGACCAATACCCCTTACAAATCATGCTTTCCCTTAAAACATATGGTTTTGGTAATTCTACCCTAGATAGAAAAGATTACACCAAAGTTCAGACAGTATATGAAATCTTGGGAATTCAAGATATCCCTCCTGCCCATCCTGCTCCACTTCAGTCAGCACTTGAAACATTTCACAATGGTAAGCTGACATGTTAACAGAGGTAAGGTATACAAATGCTATAAATTAATGAAAAGTACATTTACATCTAGATCTTTTATAACTAGCTTTGCCCAGTTTTCTAATGGTCTTACTACTGCCAAGCTTTAATTTTTCAAATTATAATTTTGTCAATAAAAAAGTGTCATGTCTCCAAAACTACCATTCTACCACAGTGTCTTGTTGCCTCTGATTTCAACTTAAAAAACACTGAACTAACCTGATGAACTGCCAAGTTGCACATATCACAAAAGAGTATTACATTGCTATTCTGGCATTCTCCATCCATACAAATGCAGCAAACAGCATCTTCATCAATAGGCACTCCAGAATCTCTACCAGAACACTGCGCCTGAAAAAACAAACAATCAATAATATTACACAAGCTTAAAATCTAGCTATCCATGACAGGTCAAGTTTTTGTATAATGTTCTCAAGCATGCCAAATTTTGTATTCTCATACTTTGATGGAAACCAAAACCATCACGTAAGATAACTTACACCACAAAAACAATAATCACAAGTCCAATATTCAATATCAACAAAAATACAAAACTATGCCTGCTTGCTATCTAAATAAGGAACAGATACAGACTCTTCTGATCCTAAAACTTTTTTGTCCTGTTCCTTCTCCCACCATAGCAAAGTAACATCAGAGAAAAAACGAAAAACAGCATTTACACACATCCCCAACTTTAGTCTACCATCAACAGATAAGCTTCACAGACCATTCTATGGTTTACCCTGACCACTTCAAATGTCTTGGTTCAGCACACTGACTGCATGTCTCCTAACTTATAGGTGGATCCCATACAATGTAACACTGGTTAACAATGCTTTAACAACCTCTAACAACTAGGGAACACATTTACTCCTTTATAATGCAAAGTTCTGCCTCTGGTGCATCTTCACTGTGAAGGTGTAATATCTTAAGATTTATAGTTGTGATCCCCAAATCATGGATCAAAAACAAACAGCAAAGAACAAGAGTGAGCTTTGCACTACAAAGCTATCAGGAAAAAGCATTCCATTAAATGAGGAAACATACAAATGAATTCTATAATACCAAATTGGAATGGTAACACGGACTGAAGATGGCTGGATGGTTCCTAGGGTCCCCTTGACCAACACCAAGTGACTGGGACACACCAAATTTCTTTTACTATAGCTCCTAAACCTGGTCTGTGTCTTGATCTCGCCTTCACTCCAGAACCCTCTATATGTTCCATTACCTACTAACCTTATCTCACATGAGATTAACAAGTTTCAATTATGCTTATTCCTTTCTTTCTTTCATACTTGTTTGTCATTTCTCGCAGTAGCATGGTAGCACAAGGAACAAATGAAGAAAATGCTTCATTCATGCGCATCCATTCTCTAACTGTCACATGTAATGCACCAAAACCACAAACCCCTATCCACAACCAGGCCACACAGACCTTTACATATTTTCCTACAAATGCTTCATATGCCCTGGTTCAGTCCACATTGTTCTAATCCATTCTATCTTGTGCATGCCTCTCATCCTCCAACAAGTCCAGGCTCAGAATACTTTAAATCTAAATCATTCCATCCCTCCATCCCCAATTTGGTTTTCCCTTTTTTTTTTGTCCTCTCCACTTCTGATAAATGTATCCTATACATCAACCTCTCCTCACTCATTCTCTCTAAAATAAACAATTCACTTCCAAATCATTAACATTATAACTAATGGCCATCAAAGAATAATTCATGACTGGTAAATGAGCACTTCAGAATTCTACACCACAGAGGAACAGCCTTCCTGACTGTCAACATCAGATGTGAACAATACCTGGAAGAACGATTCCTTTTCTAGTCTGTCCATGAGCAGTTCAAAAGTCTCCATCTCGACAGGCGGAAGCTCATCTACAGCCCTCTTCTCATTCATCAACTGCAACCAAGCACGATCCTCTTCATCCATGTCATATTCCACTTCCTCATCTAATTCTTCCAGACTCTTCTCAATAAATCTGCAAGTAATCATAACAACCATCTATAATCAATTTTCCTTCTCATATATGCAAATAAAAGTATGCAGTGCAATAGAGCTGAGAAGGAAAAAATGAAGCTCTTGGACCAAGACCTCAACAAGTTACATTGACTTCAACTTTTAAGACATAAAACACTTTATAATTAGGATACGATGTACTGACTTATGATGCTTTTTCTCTTAAGACATATTGACAAAGCAAAAATTTACCTGTACATTTTGAATTCTAAAAGAATATCTTTTCATAACAAAGAATATTATAAAAATCTAAGGTACTTGTGTTACTATATTGCATATCTTAATCATGTCACAGCAAATCTATTTCTCCACATATCTATTTTCTTGAACTAGGCCAAAATAGCAGCACACTAAAAACTGCCTGTTTTCAAAAAATAGCATCAAAGAAACTTAATGAAAACAACATTATGAAATAACTTCAAGAGCAAAAAAAATTAATTTAGACTATAACAAACTTCTTGCACACACAGTGCTCATAATTTTTCCCAACTTACAGGTGCTTTCAGGGCACCCATCATTGGCAATTTTAGGCAACTTGGAGAAAAGTTAGGTACGGATGATAATTGGAACGGTGAAATAGAAAGTAGCCATGTTAGAAAAATTATTGATTGAGAGGGTGAAGGCATGTACAGAGCATCAGATTGGGGAAGAGCAGTGTGGTTTCAGAAGCGGTAAAGGTTGTGTGGATCAGGTGTTTGCTTTGAAGAAAGTATGTGAGAAATACTTAGAAAAGCAAATGGATTTGTATGTAGCATTTATGGATCTGGAGAAGGCATATGATAGAGTTGATCGAGATGCTCTGTGGAAGGTACTATGAGTATATGGTGTGGGAGGCAAGTTGGTAGAAGCAGTGAAAAGTTTTTATTGAGGCTGTAGGCCATGTTTACGAGTAGGAAGAGAGGAAAGTGATTGATTCCCGGTGAATGTCAGTTTGCGGCAGGGGTGCATGATGTCTCCATGGTTTTTTGATTTGTTTATGGATGGGGTTGTTAGGGAGGTGAATGCAAGAGTTTTGGGAAAGAGGGGCAAGTATGCAGTCTGTTGTGGATGAGAGGGCTTGGGAAGTGAGGCAGTTGTTGTTCGCTGATGATAGAGCACTGGTGGCTGATTGGAAGAGTGTGTGAAAGGAAAAAGTTGAAAGTAAATGTGAATAAGAGCAAGGCTGTTTGGTTCAGCAAGGTTGAGGGACAAGTATATTGGGATGTTAGCTTGAATGGAGAAAAATTAAAGAAAGTGAAGAATTTTAGATATCTGAGGGTGGCTTTGGCAGCAAATGGAGCCATGGAAGTGGAAGTGAGTCACAGGGTTGGGGGAGGGAGTAAAGGTTCTGGGAGCAATGAAGAATATGTGGAGAGAGAGAGAACGTTATCTTGGAGAGCAAAAATGTTTGAAGGAATAGTAGTTTCAACTATATTGTATAGTTGCGAGGCATGGACTTAAGATAGGATTGTACATAGGAGGGTGGATGTGTTGGAAAAGAAATGTTTGAGGACGATATGTGGTGTGAGGTGGTTTGGTTGAGTAACATAATGGTAAGAGAGATGTTTGTAAAAAACAGAGTTTGGTTGAAAGAGCAGAATAGGGTGTGTTGATATGGTTAGACATATGGAACGAATGAGTAAGGAAAGGTTGACAAAGAGGGTATATGTGTCAGAGATGGAGGGAACAAGGAGAAGCGGGAGACCAAATTGAAGGTGTAAGGATGGAGTGAAAAAGATCTTGAGCAATCGGGGTCTGAACATGCTGGAGGGTGAAAGGCATGCATGGAATTCAGGATATTGGAACAGTGTGGTATACTGGGGTTGATGTGCTGTCAGTTGACTGAGCTAGGACATGTGATATGTCTGGGATAAACCATGGAAAGGTCTGTGGGGCCTAGATGTGGATAGGGAGCATGGTTCTAATGCATTACAATGACAGCTACAGACTGAGTGTGAGCAGAGGTGGCCTTTTTTTTATCTGTTTCCTGTCCTAATCTTGCTCACACTGGGTGGCAATGTTGTTTCCTTTGGGGCAGGGTGGTGCCAGGAATGGATGAAGGCAATTAAGTATGAATATGTACATGTGTATATATATGTATATATATATGTGTATGGGGATAGGGGAGAAAGAATACTTCCCACGTATTCCCTGCGTGTCATAGAAGGCAACTAAAAGGGAAGGGAGCAGGGGAGCTGGAAATCCTCCCCTCTCTTTTTTTTTTTCCCCAAGAGAAGGAACGGAGAAGGGGGCCAGGTGAGGATATTCCCTCAAAGGCCCAGTCCTCTGTTCTTTACGCTACCTCGCTGTCGCGGGAAATGGCGAATAGTATGAAAAAAAAAATGTGTATGGATGAATATGTATATGTTCATATGTATGTGTATGTGCATGTATGTTTATATGTGTGTATATGAGCAGTTGTGTCTTCTTCATCTGTTTCCTGGCACTACTTTGCTGATGTGGGAGACATTAATCAAGTACAAAAAAATATTCATCCTTGATCGCCGTTTCACTCTTTAGTGAGGTGGTACTGGGAGGAGACGAAGAAAGGCCACATCCACTCGCACCCATTCTTGAGCTGTTATGTGTAATTCACCGAAACCACAACAGACCTTTTCATGGTTCACTGGACGTTTCACATAACCTGGTTCAGTCTATTGACAGCACATTGACCCCTGTGTATCACATCGTTCTTATTCACTCTATCCTGTGCTTACCCTTCACCATCTTGCATGTTTAGCCCCCAGTCACTCAAAAGCTTTTTCATTCCATCCTTCCACATCCAATTTCTTCTCCCTGTTCTCCTTCTTCCCTCCACTTCTGACACACATATCCTCATTGTCAACCTTTCCTCACTCATTCTCTCCATACATCCAAAACATTTCAGTGCACCCTCTTCTACTCTCTCAACCATTCTCTTTTTATTTCCACTCATCTGTCTTACCCTTTCATCACTTATTTGATCAAACCACCTCATACCACATATTGTCCTCAAACATTTTATTTCCAACACATCCACCCTTTTCTGCATAACCCTATCAGTATCCTATGCCTCACATTTATATGTTATTGTTGTGACTTCTATTCCTTCAAACATACCCATTTTTGCCCTCCCAGATAATGTTTTCTTTTTCCACACATTCTTCATTGATCCCTGTCCCATGACTGTTGTTCTGCTACCATGGTTCCATTCGTTGCCATGCCCACTCTCAGATATCTAATACCCTTAACTCCCTTTAATTTTTCTCCATACAAACTTACACCCTAACTAACTTTTCCCTCAATCCTCAACCTAACCTAACCTAATAACCTTCCTTTTATTCACATTCATTTTCAACTTTCTCCTTTCACACACTCTTCCAAACTCAGTCACCAACTTTTGCAGGTTTTCACACAAATCAGCCACCAGTGCTTTGTCATTGGCGAACAACAACTGATTCCCTCTCCAAGCACTATCATCCACAACAGACTGCATAATTGCCCCTCTTTCCAAAACTCTTGCATTTTCCTCCCTAACCACTCTATCCATAAACAAATTAAACAACCATGGTGACATCACACACCCCTGCTGCATAATGACTTTCACTGAGAACCAATCACTCCCCTCTCTTCCTACATGTACACATGCCTTACACCCCTGAAAAAACTAACCACTGTTTCTAGCAGCTTACCTCCCCCACACAGTATATTCTTAAGACCTTCCACAGACCATCTCTATCAACCCTATCATATGCCTTATTCAGATCTATAAATGCCACATACAAATTCATCTTTTTTTCTAAGCATTTTTCACACACATTCAAATCAAACACCTGAACTACACATCCTTTACCACTCCTGAAACCACACTGCTCCTTCCCAGTCTGATGCTCTGTATATGCCTTCACCCTTTCATTCAATACCCTCCCATACAATTTTCCAGCTGTACTCAACAAACTTGTGCCTCAGTAGTTTGAACACTCACCTTTATCCCCTTGGGCTTTGTACAATGGCACTTTGCATGCATTCCGCCAATCCTCAGGCACTTCACCATGATCCATACATACATTGAATATCCTTAACAACCTATCAACAGGACAGTTACCACCAACTTCCTGGATTTCATCTTCCACAAGCTTTCACCATTTCTCTCTTCATCAAACCACTCTCCCTGACTCTCTCTTCACACACCACCAAGACCAAAACACCCCACATCTGCCACTCTGTCATCAAACACATTCTACAGTCCTTCAAAATACTTACTCCATCATTACCTGTTATCACTTACCCCTTGCCCCCCTTCACTTACGTTCCCTTTTGTTTTCTTGTCTTACACATATTATTTACCTAAAAAAATCTTTTTATTCTCCCTAAAGTTTAATAATACTCTGTCACCCCACCTATCATTTGCCCTTTTTCTCAATCCTTACACCTTCCTCTTGACCTCCTGCCACTTTCTCTTATACATTTCCCAATTATTTGCATTCCTGCCTTGTAAGTACCATCCAAATGGCTCTCTTTTCTCTTTCACTAACAACTTTACTTCCTCCCACCCCTCATGACCCTTTCTAATCTGCCCACTCCTCATCTTTCTCAAGCCACATGCATCTCTTGCACATGCCATCATTGCTTCCCTAAATATATCCCATTCCTCACCCACTCCCCTCACTTCATTTGCTCTCTTTAGCCATTTTACTCTCAGTCTCTCCTGATATTTCTTTGCACAAGTCTCCTTTCCAGGCTTACTTGCTCTCACCACTCACTCCTTCCCTACATTCTCTCTTCTTTTTTGAAAACCTTTACCAATCTTCACCTTCATAGTGATCACACATCTCACCAGCTGCCCCTCTCAGCTTCTTTACATCCAAAAGTTTCTTTTTACACACCTGTCAATTAACACATAATCTAATAATGCCTTTGACCATCTCTCTTACTCACATATATATACTTGTTTATATCTCTTTTCTTAAAGTAAGTATTCCCAATAACTAGTCTTTTTCCAGCACACAAATCCACAAGCTCTTCACCATTTCCATTCACAACACTGAATACCCCATGCACATCAAATATACCATTAACTGCCACATTACTCACCTTTGCATTCAAATCACTTATATCTAATACCCAGTCTCATGCACCAAAACTGCTGACACGCTCACTCAGCTGCTCCCAAAACACTTGTCCCTCATGATCTTTTTTCTCATGACCGGGTGCATAAGCACCAATAATCACCCATCTCTTGCCGTCCACTTTTAGTTTTACCTATATCAGTCCAGAATTTACTTCCTTACACTCTGTCACATACTCCCATAACTCCTGCTTCAGGAGTAGTGCCACTCCTTCTTATGCTCTTGCCCCCTCATCAAACCTTGACTTTACTCCCAAGACATTTCCAAATCATTCTTTTCCTTTACCCTTGAGCTTCATTTCACTCAGAGCCAGAGCATCCAGGTTTCTTTCCTCAAACATACTACCAATCTTTCTGTTCTCATCTTGGTTGCATTCACAAGCATTGACACCCTAATCTGAGTCTTTGACTTCTTCTGTATCATCTTTTAGAAATTGAAATACAAGAAGGGGAGGGTTTCTAGCTCCCCCAAACTTCTGCCCCCTTGAGTCCCCACCACCCACCCCACTTCTGCCCCCTTATGTCACCTTTTACGACATGCAGGGAATACGAAGGTAGAATTCTTTCCCCTACCCCAAGGGTATATATATCTTAACCTAAGCAAGTTATCCTGTTTGTCGACCAACCCCTATGGGTAGGGTGAACAGCTGGGTTACCTGTGGACCCAGTACCACAACCAGGATCTGAACATTTGCTTTTGACCTTTGGCGGCCTATGAATACATGATGTTAAGGAATGCTAACCGCTGCACCACCTGCCTGTATATGTATGGATCTGCAAAAATTTGTGATCATGTATCTATTATTATATAGTACAGGGAGGGAGTTCTGCTCTCATGGGAGCTCCATCTCTTGAATTCACTCTATTGATATAACATTTCAAATGTCTCTACTTTTATCATGCACAGTGTTACCTTTTGGGTGCTTTCATTCATGCACAATTGTGGTATCATGATAGTACTTCTTTGCATTTTTTCTAGTGTCTTTCATGCTAAATTTCTTCCTGTGACATGTAGCTGCTCTTTCATTGTATATTTAAAAAGTAGTCCTCTTATTTCAGGTAATATCTTTGTTGCCCTCCACTGGGCTTTCTGTATTAGATATCTGTTTCTGTAAGTGAGGTACCGAACTAAGTTAGGTATGATGTAAGTTCTACATAGTTTACACAGGATTTCTAGCCAATAGACCATTGGGTTGTTTCAAGGTTGTTTGTGATAGTGGAGAAGTTAGGAAGCTCACAGATCAGTGTGGTAAAAGTTAGAAGGTATACAGATAACTCAAAGAGAATAACCTGTATATTGTCAGTATAACTTAAGAAGGTGCAAATAATGCTAAGTCATGGACTTGAAGCAAAATATTGATCAAGTCTGTTCTAAACACATCAGTTGTTCTTCTTTCAACCACGCTAATTGGCAAATTGTTCCATATGTTAACAGTCCTGTTGAAGACAAAGTACTTTGCCTCTCCCAGGTTAAAACATTTGCCCATAAGTTTGTATTAATTACTGCGAGTGCAGTCAGATGAATCAAGTCATAAGTAACTTGATAGATCAAGATCATCACAACCTTTGATAATTTTGAATACTTGTATTAGATCACCTCTTAGCCTTCACTTTACAAATCTGAATAAATTCAAGTTGTTTAATTTACTCTCATAGGATTTGTATCTCAGTCCAAGAATCATCCTGGTTGCTCTGCTGTGCACTCTCTCCGTTCTGTTTGTGTCTTTTATTTAGGTAGATTGACCAAAACTAAATACAATATTCAAGACAGTAATGAACCACCGGAATTGTATAGAGTAGGGATGGTTTACTTGGACTTAGATTTGAAGGCCCTCCGTTTGAATCAAAGATTTTTTTGTACTTTTCACTGCTTCTTTGTACTGCTTACTTATTGATAAGTCACCAGAGATTATTACATCCAAGGCATTTTCTTCATTCACCATTTGCTATTCAACAGAATTCATATTGTAGCTTGCCTTTTCATTT
>JAUUDZ010026048.1:0-11139 GCA_032361705.1 Panulirus versicolor | reverse complement strand
TATATATGTTTCCTATCCATGAACTTAAATGCAAATGTAATATTTGCAGGCAGCCAATTGGTCTCCTTAACTATTCTAAAGGGGGACTCTGGAGACAGATTGGGGACACTGTCTACTGCCAAGTCTCTCCCCCACATAGAATCCTGCTACTCATTTCCAGCTATATCATGATCCATCCATATCACTATACTTTAACTTGTGTTGAACTTCATCAACCACATATCACATCAATTTCAGAGTATGCCAAACTCCCCTTGTCCCTTGATGCAATGTTCCATGACTTTAATTTCCCTCATGACCACTGCATCATCTGCAAACATATTTAGATATCAAATCACACGTTCTAGCATGTTATTCATATAAATCAGAGAATAATGGTCCGACAACAGATCCCTATGGAACTCTGCTAATGACATCACTCCATTTTGAGAAGGCTTCTCTGACATGTTTTCTTTGTTCCTTTCATATAATCGTTTATCCCCAGAAGAAGTCTCCCCTTAATCCTGCCTATTGATCAAGCTTCTTAATCAGCCTTCCAAGTGGCTAGTAAGCTTCTGGCAGTCCAGATACAAAAACATACCCAGCCTTATCTTTTTCTGTACCTTTGACGGAGCTCACTCTCTTGTAAAAATCTGAAAGGTTAGTTGCACAATTTTTTCCCCCTGAAATCGTGTCAATTATGGTGGTCCAAATAACTTCTAAAAAGGTCTTTGCATCATTAAATTGAGTATCAACAGTAATATCTGTTCACAAAAAAAAAACTCTCAAAAGCTTAAGGAAAAATTAAAATGTGGAAAAGGGGAAAGCTCAGCAGAATAATAATGCATCTGGTAGTAATAACAGGAATTCTCCTTCATACACAAGACAATTTTAAACCCTCTATAAGAGGGTCAGGGTAGCAACTGGATCATTCTATATACGTATATATTTTTTCACTCAGGGATAAGTATTCTACAAAGTTCCAAAGTCAAAATTTGAAATAACTTGCATTTTGATTTATAGATATACCCCCACACATTGTGGTATCTTTATATCTACAGCATATTGCAATGAATGGCTTAATAACATAAATTTTATGAATAAAATAAATTCAAGTATTTGCTGTACAGATAATATCTCGAATAACTGAAGAAGAAACACTGAAGGATGCCACAGTTTGGGATTTTTATCTGCATGTGGATTGAATGGTGGCAATGTTTGGCTTTTTCATCCATATGGGGAAAAACTGAATGGTGTGGCTGTTTTGGGTTTTCTGCTTAACTAAGTTTACATTCTCATCCTTTTTTAACCACTAAATCATACCACATTATTCTCATACAAGCAATACTTCAGTTATGAAAACTCTAAAGTCTCCCATGCAAACTATGAACTCTAACATTCTATATCCAGTGATGTATGCTTTGTGTAATCACTGATGAAAAGCAAAGATTTAACTAATACAGGATACTGAAAGCAAATAACTGAAATATATAACTGAGCATTCATCTTTATGGGAACACACAAGACTGGGAAGTGTCCTGACCTAAAAAAAAAAAAAAGAAAAAAAAAAGTTAGCTAATGAGGGCCATACCATGTTGGTAGTACTTCTGCTTTGGTATGCTAAGATCTGCCCTCTCTTTATCATATACAGGGTGTCCAAGAAAGAGACATTTCAGTCATTAATATCAATAATGTGTTAACATACAATGTTTTCCATTTTGAGTTTCAGCTGGGAATTTCTCTAAGTTTCAGTGGCATCAAATATAATTCAATATGAGCCCTATTAACAACTCTGAAAATTCCACAAACCACAACACACATTTTGAAATGAGAAATATTCATATTAATGAAGTTAATAGAAATGAATGATAAACTCTGAAAGTCTTTCTTAGACACCCCATACAATCCTTGGATAAGCTAACCATTGAAAACTGCACTGAGAAAGATGCATGACCACCATACCTGATTTTTTATAGGTGGTCGAGGTTGAAGAGTTGGGCTTCCAGGTGGAAATTGTGGCGTACTGGGTCGCATCATACCTCCAGGGCTCATTTGTCCCCCAATAGTTGTCCCACCACCTGGACCCCCAGCTGGACCCGCACTTGGAAACCGTGACCGCTGGGTGTATGGAGGTGGGTAGGTACCATGTGACTGAGACTAGAGAAAGATAACATAAAAAAATAGTTTGTCTAATAGTACAAAATAAGTAATAAATTGATTAGATATCAAAATCTATCACCCTATCCACAAGTACAATGCAAAAGCAATAATAGCAATCTACATAAAAGTAGGTTCCCTGGAGGTCTAACAATCATGAAATATCCTGATAATATCATAGGCCTCTTTCCATCTACTACACAGGGGATCACTTCACAAATGCATGAACCTTTCCAAGGAGATGATTTTGCAAAACTAAACCACAACCCCAAAGAATGACAAGGGGCAGGAATGCTGAGTACCCTTAAGCTGCCTAACTTCCCTGCTACCATCTTGTACATAATATGAAGGCATTTATTTGGATATAGAATGCTGTATATCCTGAGTGTAGAGCAAGGCAGTGACATCAAGAGAGGCTTAAGTTACCTGTCAGCTGATATGAACTCGAATATTCATAGTGTTAATTGACATGTAAAAGAATGACACTAGTACAGAAAGGGTGGGAATGTGGGATCTGTAACAATCATATGTTATTAAAGAACACGACAAGAAGTAGCAATGTGTTGCTAGCTTAAGTATTAGTAAATTTACTGGTATAGAGATGTACAAAATGACTGACTGTTGAGAGGACAGGAAAGAAAGCAATGCTGTAAAACAGATGAACTGATGAGAGAATTCAAAGCCAGTAAGAAAAGTGGCGATAGAAACTTAAAGCTGAAAGGGAGACGAGATGGGGAATGTTATAAGTACAATTGGTATCATCATTATGTAGGCCTTTAATGGATCTTCTGAATGGGCAGAAAATGAAAGATACAAGGATTTCAGAGGAAATCAAATGGTGTATCTTAAGGAAACAAAAGAATAAACAAGAATGTAAAATACACAGAATTGCTTTTAATCTGATAATGGGGAATCATTCCCTCTCCTCTCTTACTATTCACACACATGCCTTACAACCATGATAAAAACTTCTCTGCTTCTAATAGCTTACACCCCACACTAGATATTCTTAAAACCTTCCATAAAGCATCTCTATCAACCGTAACATATGCCTTCTCCAGATACATAAATGTTACATATAAATACATATGTTTTCCTAAATATTTCTCACACACATTCTTTAAAGAAAACACCAGATCCACACATCCTCTATCAACTCTGATATCACACTGTTCCTCCCTAATCTGATGCTCTGTACAAGCCTTCACCTTCTTAATTAATATCATCCCATGCAACTTACCAGTTACATTCAACGAACTTACACCTCCATAGTTTGAACATTCACCCTTATCCCCTTGCTTTTATACAACAGCACTATACATGCATTCTGCCTTTCCTCAGGCACCTTAACATGATCCATATATACAATGAATTTCCTTACCAACCAACCAACAACATAGTCATGCTCTTTCTTAATAAATTCATGTGCAATGCCATCTAATACAGCACCTTGCCACATTTCATCTTACACAAGGCTTTCACTAACTCTTCTCTCTTCACCAAACCACTCTCTATACCACCTCAACCATAGCACCTCACATTTGCCATTCTATCATCAACCACATTTAATAAGCCTTCAAAGTACTTACTCCATCTCATCCTAACTTCATCACTACCTGTTATCAATTCCCATTTTGCCCCCTTCACTGATGTTCCCATTTATTCCACTGTCTTCTGCACACTATTAGCTCTTCCCAAAACATCTTTTCATTCTTTCTAAAGTTTAATGATACTCTCTCACTTTAACTCTCATTTGCCCTATTCTTCAACCCGTACACCTTCTTCTTGTCCTCCTCCTGCTTTCTCTTATACATCTCCTAATCATTTGCACTCCCTCCCTCCAAGTATTGCCTAAATGCCTCTCTTTTCTCTTTCACTAGTAACTTTACTTCATTCCATCACACACTACCCTTTCTAATCTGTCCGTTTCCCACCTTTCGCATGTCACATGCATCTCTTGCACGTGCCAGCAGTGCTTCCTTAATTACCTCCCATTCCACACCCATTCCCCTTGCTTCATTTACTTTCACCTTTTGCCATTTTACTCTAAATCTCTCCTGGTATTTCTTCACACTCCTTTCCAAGCTCAATTACTCTCACCACTCTCTTCTCAATGACATTCTTTTATCTTTTATGAAAACCTCAATAAATCTTCAACCTCACCTCCACAAGACAGTGATCAGACATCCCACCAGCCGCCCCTCTCAGCATGTTTACATCAAAAAGTCTCTCTTTTATATGCCCACAGACCATCTTTCTTACTCACATACACATACTCATGTATATCCCTCTTTTTAAACCAGGTATTCCCAGTCACCAGTCTTTTTACAGCACACAACTCCACAAACCCTTCACCATTTCCATTAATAATACTGAATACCCCATGCACCCTAATCATAACCTCAACTGCAACATTACTTACCTTTACATCTAAATCACCCATCACTGAGAGTGGTTTGGTGAAGAAAGAAAATGTGGTGAAAGCCTTGCGTAAGATGAAAAGTGGGAAGGGGTTGGAGTGGATGGTATTGCAGGTAAACTTCTTAAGAAAGGGGAAGAATGGGTTGTTGATTGGTTAATAAGAAAAAAGGATTGGAGAAATGTATGTATAGTGCTACTGTATAAAGGCAAGGGGGACAAAGGTGAGAGTTCAAACTACACAACAGAGGTTTGTTTAATGTACCTGATAAGTTGTAAGGGAGAGTAGCAATTCAGAAGCATGTACAAAGCATTAGATTATGGAGAAACAATGTGGTTTCAGAGAAGGTCGAGGATATGTGGATCAGGAGTTTGGTTTAAAGAATATGAGTGAGAAATGTTTATAGAAACGGAAAGATTTGTATGTGGCATTAATGAATCTAAAGAAAGCATATCACAGGCTTGGTAGAGATGTCTTGAGGAAGGTCTAAAACTGTATGGTGTGGGAGAAAACCTGCAACAAGTAGCAAGATGTTTTCATCAAGGATATAAGGTGTGTGTGCAAGTAGGTAGAGAGGAGAGTGAGTGGTTCCAAGTAAAAGTAGGTCTGTGGCAAAGGTGTGTGATGTCATCATGGCTGTTTTATCTACTTACTGAAGGGGTGGTGAGGGAAGCAAAGTTTGCAGTCTGTAGAGGATGAGGGGGTCTGGGAAATAAGTCAGCTGCTTTTTGCTGATGACAAAGCACTGGTGGCAGATTCAAGGATTAACTGCATAAAGTTGGTGATTTAGTTCAGAAGAATGTGTGAAAGGAGAGAGCTGAGAGTAAATGTGAAAAAGCAAGGATATTAGGCTTGGCAGGATACAGGGACAAGTTATTTGGGGTGTAAATCTGAACAGATAAAATTCGGATGAAGTGAGGTGTTTTAGATAACTAGGAGTGGACATGGCAGGATATGGACCATGGAAGTGAAAGTGAGTTATAGGATGGGTGAGAAGACACAAGGTTTTGAGAGCATTAAAAAATGTGTAGAAAGAGATGTCATTGTTTAGGAGGGCAAAAATGATTATGTTTGAAGGAACAGTAGTCCCAAAAATTTTGTATGGATGCAAGGTATGGGCTTTAGATGAAAATGTGCAGAAGAGGGTGGATGTATCAGATATGTGGTCTGATGAAGTTTGATCGAGTAAGTAATAAAAGGGTAAGTGAAAAGTATGGTAATAAAAAGAGTGTGACTGTGGGAGTTGAAGAGGGTGTGCTGAAATGGTATGGTCAAAGGGAGAGAATGAGTGAGGAACAGATGACAAAGAGGATGTATGTGTCAGCAGTTGAGGGGACATGGAGAAGGGGGAAACCAAATTGGAGATGGAAGAATGAAATGAAAAAGATTTTGAGCAATCAGGGCCTGAATATAAAGGACGGTGAAAGGCATGCATGGGACAGAGTGAAATGGAACATTGTGGTACGCAGGGGTGAAATGGAATGATGTGGAACATGGGGTTGATGTGCTGTCAATGGACTGAATACAGGTATGTGAAGTAGCCAGGGGAAACCATGAAAGGTCTGTAGAGCCTGGTTGTGTTTAAAGGGGTTTGGTTTTGGTGCACAGACAGAGAATGGAAATATGTGAGTAAATGCAGCTTTTCTTCATCTGTTCCTGGTGCTACCTCGCTAACAAAGGAAACGGCAATTGAGTATGAAAAAAATACACACAACATGACAAACCTTATCACAAAAGATACTAAAATAGCCTCTGACACTCTAGAATGAAGGCTAGAGGTACAAATTAACAAACCAGTTTGTATAAACTAACTTCCCACCTGAACTTCCATGTCCCACGATAAGAAAACTTTTGTGTGATCACTGAAGCTAAACAATGTGTACCAAATAAAAAAAAAAACTCAAACTACTTTCCCCCTGATGCTGATGTACTTCAAACTTCTATGGTGGCCTCTATGGTGGCTTCCAAACTAAACATCCTATACACTCTTTACCTGAGCCTTTATATGCTGACTCCATGGCTACAATATGCAGACAATACTGTACAATCAATAAGAGCTAATACCACAACCAATATCCCCCTAAAAGCTCAAAAAGGGGATGATCATATTTCACTGTGGGTGCTAAAATGGAGAATAAAGTTAAACCCTGCTAACCCTCCATTTACCATTTCAATGTAAGACATACACAAACTAACTGCTATTTTCCTGAACTCCCATGCATACCTTCATTCCCCCATCCCTATTACTCTCATCAACACTGTGCTAAGCCGAAGGTATGACGTTCATCTAAAAATAAACCTAGACATTCAAATCTAAGATGGGTATTGCAATAAAGAAACTCATAAAGCTGAAAAGATTCAGAGATGGAAGTATTTCAACCAAATTGCATCTTTACAGAGTCCTAATTCAACCTTTAGTAACACTCCTGCAGCACTAGAACAGGCAGCAAAAACAAACATCTGTATCTTTCATGTCATCTGAAATAAAGCACTAAGATGGATTTTTAATATCAAGTGGTCTAATTTTATTGGGACCACAGAATTACATGAGAGCAAAACTTCCATCCCTAAACACTTTCTGGAGATTTCTTTGACAAAGTACATAGAATGTTCTGAGCTCCATCGTGACTCCTGGATGAGATTCTTCAGTAATCTCATGATGATAAACAACCTTCATAACATCTTCAACAGACATGCCAGAAACTACCATGACCTACTCTACTTCACCAACTACAATGCTGAATAACATACCAACCCCAAATCCATACAAAGTCACAGTCAGCACGCTCAGTGACTAGCGTACTGTGTAGAAACAATCCTCCTTCTCTTTTTAGAAAAACAAAAAAGGCATGCTGGGTCAAGCCCAGCATTTCCCTTCCATTAAACCTCACTTCCTCACAGACAATTCTTCCCACATTTCCTTTCTGTTCTCTAACAGGTCTTTTTCTCTCATAATCATTCATTCATTAGGAGGCCTTTCTAAAACTTTTGAATACTGAATACAATAATGAAAAACCATCATAATCAGCTCAGAGTTTGTGCAATCATTCCTCTATTCAAACAAAAAGCAGCTATCATATACAGTACTTTCCATTCTTGACAACAGCAGTATTTAATGTTTTTCCACCGTTGACATACTCTAAGCAGATATACATGTCTAACAACACAGAATTCTGATACTGCACTAAAGCATACTAATGCACTAACCAAATAATGACTATCTGAATTTGAGAAAATATAGTTCACTCAGTTCATAAATAGTGACAAACCAATAACAAGTCATTCTGAGAAGAGAGTAAAGAATCTGTTATATAGGAAACTTCCCTTTTCCTTTTGATAGGATCTACACACCCTACCACATAAGTAGGTCACAAAGTTCTCCACAATTAACTGTTCAGAATATAACTGGTAGCTACACTGAGAATGTGGTGAGTATATAATGTAGGTAAGGCACTGTATGAACTACATTATATGGAAAGGAAGTCAGAGGATCTTATATAGAAATGAAACAGCAGCCTATCTACAAAAACATAATATGATAAAGATTTATCATAACTAATTACACAAATAAAACAAACAATCAAATAAGTAAATAAATAATTCACTAAATAACAGGTTCTACCGGACTCTAACTGCTTGACATTACACTGGGAGTGAAAAGACATCTTTGGCATGGCGTATCATCATTTGTTGAAAATAGGGAGTGCAGTCTTGCTAAGGAACTTCTTCCTCCAAGGGAATATTTCATTTCCTTACTTCTGACTGCAGCATTTAGCTGCACAAACCCCATAAAAGAGGTTTTGGAGTTAAATATAATCATAATAATATCAAATAAAATCTTTAAATATTCAGGAAACATCTTAGCTAATATATCTTTAACAACATGTACTGGACACATGGAATAGATGATAACGATTTACCTTTAGGTGCCAAGGATTCGAACCCCAGTCCTACCGCGTGGCAGGCCAGTATGCTACCATTGGACTACGAGGCGACAAAAGCTTTCCATCTCAGACCACCCACTGGTCCATGAGATTCCCCATCACATCAGGTGACCTGAGAGGGTAGGGAAAGCCCGCACCCACACGGGTCATAAGTAGCATCAAATCAATCCCCCAGCACTACGGTAAAAGTTTATATATCTTTAACATGTACTAGACACATGGAAAAGATGATAACGATTTATCTTTGGGCAATGAGGATTCGAACTCCAGTTCTACCATATGGCAGGCCAATGTGCCACAATGGATCACATGGCAAAAAATGTTTTTCATCTCAGACCAACCAATGGTCCTTAAGATCCCCATCAAGTGACCTGTGAGGGTACGGAAAGCCCTGTGCCCACGTATCATAAGTAGCATCAAATCAATCCTTCAGCACAATGATAAGAGTTTCTGTATATATAACATGCACTAGAAGCATGGAATAGATGATAACAATTTACCTTTGGGTGCCATGGATCTGAACCCTGGTCCTACCACATGGCAGGCCAGTATGCTACCATTAGACCATGAAGCAACTAAAACTTTCCATCTCAGACCAACAAATAGCCTATGAGATCCCAACACATCACATGACTAGAAAGGGTACAGAAAGCCTGCATCCACAGAGGTTGTAAGTAGCATCACATCAGTCACCCAGCACTACAGTAAAGTTCATAGATCTTTAATATGTACTGGACACATGGAATTGGTGATGCTACTCAAGATCTATGTGGGTGCTGGCTTTCCCTACCCTCTCAGGTCTCATGATGTGACAAATGATCTCATGAACCATTGGTTGGCCTGAGGTGGAAAGCTTTTGTCACCTCATGGTCCTATGGTACCATACTGGCCTGCCATGCAGTAGAATCTTGGTTTAAATCCTTGGTGTCCAAAGGTAAGCCATTACCATCTATTCCAAATGTCCAGTACATGTTAAGATATATAAACTTTACCATAGTGCTGGGGGAATCAAATTGATGCTGCGTACAAACCCTGTGGATGCAGGCTTTCCCTAACCTCTAATGTCATGTGATGTAATGGAAGATCTCATGGACCACTGGTTGGTCTGAGATGGAAAGCTTTTGTTACCTCATGGCCCAATGGTAGCACACCTGCCTGCCAAGCGGTAGGACCAGGGTTTGAATCCTTGGTGCCCTGAGGTAAATTATCATCATCTATTCCATGTATCCAGTGCATGTTAAAGATGAATAAACTTTACCATAGTGCTGGGAGATAGATTTGATGCTACTCACGACCCTTGTGGGCATTGGCTTTCCCTAACCCTCTCAGGTCACATGATGTGATGGGGGATCTCAAGGACCACTGATGGGTCTGAAATGGAAAGCTTTTGTTGCCTTGTGGTCCAATGACAGCATACCAGCCAGCCACAAAAAAAGGACTGGGGTTCGAATCCTTGGTCCCCATAGGTAAATTCTTATCATCCATTCCATGTGTCCAGTACATGTTAAAAATATATAAATTTTATCATAGTGCTGGGGGATTAACTTGATGCTGACTATGACCCATGTGGGCATGGACTTTCCCTACCCTCTCACGTCACATGATGTGATAGGGGATCTCATGAACCATAAGTTGGTCTGAGATGGAAAGCTTTTGTCACCTCATGGTCCAATGGTAGGATACCAGCCTGCCATGTGGTAGGACCGGGGTTCGAATCCTCGGCACCTATAGGTAAATCGTTATCACCTCAACTAATCTTCATGTAGCTCTAATGCCTTTGGAAATACTGATGTGAAAGAAATATGCTAATGTTTAAATTAGGAACTTTCTAACTCCTTTCTTTAGCTATTAGCCTATTATCCTTAAAAATCCTATTTAAGATTCTCATATTCCAATTCACTGTCACTTTTTAATATACTTGTTCAGGATTGCCAATTTATTAGATTCTCATTTCAGCTTAAATATTTACTTATCTTTATAACTAGTTAGCATTGACTGTTTATATCTACACTGTGTTCATTGCAAAACCAATGTAACTCACAGCAACAGCAGTGTATGGAGGTAAGGTGGCAGGACCCGTCACAGGTGGAGATGTCTGTGCTTCAATGTCTGACATAAGAGATTTCTGAATTTTCTGAATCTCAATGAGATCATGTGCTGAAGATGTTGGAGGTCGTTGCAGGTCATCAAGGACAGGGTCAGCATTGAGACCTACTTCATCTGGAGATGACCCACTAGGAAATATATTCGTCATCTGATGAAAAAATTGAGTACATCTTCAACTAATCTATGAAAGGAAACAAGACAAAAAATTATAGCATTATCCACTTTATCAACAGCATTCACATAACTTCTGAGAATTTGTAATATGATGAGCATGCACAGAAAGACAAAATATACAAAACAAAAAAAACAAGCATGAGAGACAAATCACACACACACATATATATATATATACATATTTATTTATCTATTTATTTATTTTGCTTTGTCGCTGTCTCCCGCATTAGAGAGGTAACGCAAGGAAAGAGACGAAAGAATGGCCCAAACTACCCACATACAAATGTATATACAAACACGTCCACACACGCAAATATACATACCTATACATCTCAATGTATACATATATATACACACACA
>JAUUDZ010026037.1:0-11139 GCA_032361705.1 Panulirus versicolor | reverse complement strand
ATACATAATGTTCTTACTGCTACATCTCTCTCCTGCACCATCATTTCTCATTCAGTCAATCCTCCTGACATTATATTGTCATCAAATATTTTATTTCCAACACATTCACCCTACTCTTTACACTGACAGGACTTCAATAACTCTAACAAACCTATCTTTGCCCTTATAGACAGTAACCTTTCTTTACAAGCACTCCCCAGCACCCCTTCACCCACCCTTTCTTTACAAGCACTCCCCAGCACCCCTTCACCCACCCTATGTCACACTTCAGCTCTCGATTCCATTCACTGCCACACCCACTCCGAAGAATTTCAAACATTCCACTCCCTCAAAGTATTCATTCCAACTCACACTCCAAATAACCTCTCTTTTTCACAGCTAAACCTAATAATTTTTAGTCACATTTACTCTCAACTTTCTTTTGCAAATCTCCCAAACTCAGACCACTCGCATTCTCACTCAGATCTGCCATTAGCACCGTGTAATCAGCAATCAACTGACTCACCACCTAAGCACCCCAACCCTTAAATGACTGCAAACCTTCTCCTCTCTCCAAGACCTTTGCATATAACCTATTCCTCTCACCAGGATCCTTGCATTCAACCTATTCCTTTCTCCAAGACCCTTGCATTCATCTCCCTCACTAATCCATCAATCAACAAATCAAACAACCATGGTGACAACACCCACTTTCACTTGGAACAACTCACCCTCCTCTTACCTTCTCACACACAATTGCCTTACTCTATAACTCCTCACTGCTAATTTTTTTCTTCCCTTACCATTTATCAGTAACCAAAAGCACCTCTCTCAAATCTATCATAAGTTTTCTCCAGATCCATAAATGCCAAATGAGAATCCTACTGTTTCTATCAGTATTCAGTATTTATCACACGCATTGTTCATAGCATATATCTGATCCACACATCCTCTACCACCCCTGAAACTACGTGGTTCCTCCCTACTTGGATGCTTTGTGCATGCCACCACACTCTTAATCACCACTCAACAAACTTATACTTCTGTAACTCGAACACTCAACCTTACTACCTTCATACTACAGCACTATACAAGAATTCCACCAATCCTCAAGCACCTCACCCTGATCCATACATACGCTGAAAATCCTAACCAGCCAATTAACACACCCTTTATTATGAAATTTTCTTCAATACCAACCACTCCAACTGCCTTGCCATTGTAATTTACTTCTTACACACCTCTTCTCTTAAAAGTTACTTGCCTTGACTCATCTTTGCTTACTTCCTTGATCCAAAATCTGCCACCCTACCATAAAACACATTGAACAAACCTTCAAATTATTCACTATCTCCTCTTGACCTTATCACTGCCTGTTACCACTTTCCCATTTGTCCCCTTCACTAATGTTCCCATTTGCTCTCTTGTTTTTCCTTACACTATTAACTTCCTTTCTCCTCTCATTTTCCAGCCCCTGCATTTTCCTCTCGACCTCATACCACATTCTCCAGCGCATCTCCCACTAACTATTTCTCATCACAATTAAGTACTCATGTAAGTCCCTCTTTTTAAACCAGTTATTGCCAATCATCAATCCTTCTTCAACATACAACTCCATATGCTGTTCAACATTTCCATTCACCTCACTGAATACCCTATGCCCCCAAATGATACCCCAACTCCCACATTACCCACACTCACTCAGCTGCTCCCACAACACTTGCCTTTTCATCATCCTTCTTCACAGCATGTGCATAAGCACTAACAATCAACAATCTCTTACCCACTTCCATTTTACCTACATCTCTGGGACTCGCTTCCTTACACTCTTTCACATTCCTATAACTTCTCCTTTGGCATTAATGATACTCCTTCCTTAGTTTTCACATTTCAGACACCAGTAATGAGGTGAAAGTAACTAAATGCACAAAAGAAAATACAAATCCCTCTTCAATTCAAAACTGTCATTTTATTAGCCTATTCAATGCATTAGGGTTAAAACCTGTGGTTACCCCTCTGCAGAGCTTTTAAAGTTTTATTTGTAAATTTTTCAGTAATATCACTAAATATAACCATTACAATTACAAAAGCAATACAATAATATCACTGTAAAAACCTATTAAAGTTTATATGTAAATTTTTCAGTAATACCACTAAATACAACCATTACAATTACAAAAACAATACAATATCACTATAAAAACCTAACTTATGAACTTCATGAGCTATCAGATTTTAAGAGCTGCAGGCATCGCCAGTCATACAACTCATCTGTCACGTACAAACAGCCTCAGTGAATGGGTACGACACTAAATTAGCAAGAAATATCCTTTTTCTTCCACAAGTTACCACTATATTTACTAATACAGTGATGAACGTCATGTATGTATGCTTGCACATTACCTACCTCATCACGACACGAGAACATCATGTATGTATGCTTGAACATTACCTACCTCATCACGACGCGAGACACTAAGTGATGTACCAGATCCATTGTAAGTCTCATTTAGTTGTTGGATATAATCAAGAACATCCGAGGTTTTGGTGCGACGGTGAGCATTTTCCTCACAAGCATCTTCAGCTTTGTTGCCCGGGTTCACCAGCGTGGCAATTGCTCGCTCAAGTAAATGTTCCCTATAAAGGAACAAAACATAAATGAACTTTTAACCAAAACAGTGAGCAAGCTAGCAAATACCCTGTATATTCAGGACAGCTTACCATCAATACATTAACAATATAGAATACTCCACTAGATATATGTAACAGCGAGACTTAGAAAAAACATTTCATGTCCAATAAAAACTATGAATTCCTGCCTGACGAATTCAAAACAAGGACTGACAGGCTTCACTATGGAATTTCTAAAATTCAAACAAATTGCAATCTGGACATACAACCAACCTGTAGAGAAGTGACAGATAAGCTAATGGATCAGCCTTGTCTGTGAGTTGGCTAAACATTGATTCTCGATGAGCATCATAAGACCATTTGTGTGAAACAAAGAACCGCTTGCCAGATGGTGTAAAAAGCCAGTGGATTGCCAAAAGGCTTGTTTGATCAGTCTTGGAAATTTTAAGTTTAGCTTGACCTAACAATAAGCGAGAAAGGATCCGCCATCGCTCTGGAAGAGATTCCTTAGTTCTGAGGGCACAGGACACTAACATTTCTGCCATGTCTCCACCTGGAATTATATGAATAAAATATCATCTACAACAGGGGTCCTTTTATTATGTAAAAAAAAGCTAAATGTTTTTTCTAAATTCTATAAGGGATGTCCAACACCATTCCTAAGAAAATAATCCATTCTTTATAACAATCTTGAAATCAATCACTGTACTTCAACTTATGAAGCAGATGCATATGCCTTACAAAGATAAGATTATGTCACCTTCCTCCCAGGACCCCATCTACAAGACTCCCACAGCACTATGCATACCAGCCACATCCATTGGGCTGGGCCAAAGGTTAAGAAGAGTAGTGAATGAAATGTTCATGTATTTGTAGCATTTAATGTGGAAGCTACATCTTGGGCATGACTGGTTTTGTGATATGCAGAATAGTTGTTTGAAATTCTGGAGATAGTTGATGTCCAAAATATAAATAAGTGCATCTTGTACACACCTAGGTTGTGTAGTTTCAGATGCATATACGTCTGTTGGAGTATTGGATGCAACTGTTTGTTGTTCAATGCTTGATGAGTCATTACAATGTGAATATATTTATGTCAAATGTTGTGTGTGTGTTTGGGGTGAGGGAATTACAAGCACAGGTTGCTGGAGTGTGAAGGAGGGGCGAGCTTTTAATTTCTCCTCTGGGGTTATTGGTTGGTTATGAAGTGGTTTAGGTAATATGTGTAAGGTGCCACGCATGTTGACATATGATCAAATGGGAAGTAATGCAGCCTCGAAGCTGCAGGAACCCCTGGAAATGGGGTTCTGTGGTTATACAGTAGTGCTGTGATATAGCATGGTTTGACGTAATGATCTTATTGACCAAGCACCTAAATTATTCCTATTCTTTTGTTATAAAATGAGTCATTGCAATACTATGCAAGTCCAGCTGGCCACACACTGTGGGGTGCCAATGCTATGCATGCCATTCTGCCTAAGTCAGTTCTCTACTAGCATTCAAAGACTGGGGGTGCCACTCATATATTTCTACACTTCTATCCAATTGGACAAGTAACCACTTAGCCTATGCATCCAGAGTCTACTCTTACTGCAAATGAACCTGCCTTTAGCTTGGAATAAAGCTCAAGGGAAAGTGAAAAGAATGGTTTGGATGTTTAACTATAGTGGTAGTGGAAAGAATGGTCTGGGAATGTCCAAGGGTTGGTGCAAGGACAAGAATAAATGAAGGGGTGGCAATTCTGCTGAAATAGCAATGGCAATTCGATAAAGTGCAAAGAATAGAATTCCAGACCAAATTGGGTGGGATTGAGAGTACACTACACAAGCTCAGTGAATGTCCGTGCTTATGCATCTGGTAATGAGAAAAGCAAGGAAAAAGGGCGATTACCCTGGGGAAACTTGAGAAGATGGCAAAGATTGTGACAAGACAACTGGATGCAAGACTGGATGATTCTTAAGTATATGGGATAAGTGCAACAGGCATTGCTGGAAGACATACATACTGACAGCATAAACTAATGTAAAAGGCAAATCTTGATTTCTAAGAAAAAAAAAATTATTCATTTACCTGCAACACTGCCACACTCAGCTAAGTTGATTGTGGTCATAGCTAGGTAGAGACCAAGGAGATGTGATGAATCCTGTGTATGTCCCATGAGATGCAATTTATGTAATCTGTGATATACATATGCACACTCACACATACTCTCATGGATCTCATCACGAACTGATCTGAAGAGAAAAAATTAACGAACCTGTATTTCACACTAAAACATAAATTTGTACTTATGCAACTGATAATACTTATTTCTTTAAGTAGTTTCCTCAGCAAGCAAAATTTTGCCATATATAAGCCAAGTACAACAAAGTAACACAGTCATGAAGTCAGAGACCTTTTCATAGTTTCATTCAACTTCACTTATTAGAAAAAAATGCCAAGATACACTTGAAATATCCATCTTTTTAGTCATAAAGATATGAACTTACTGTTCAAGGAAAAGTCCACCAGCATGTTTTGCCAGCCATCGTCCCACATAAAGACGCTGAAGAATCTGACGAATTCCTTGCCAAAAGACAGAAAACACCTTCTCCACTAAAGTACTTGGTAATGGCCGTCCAACTACCATTAAGGATAAGCCATACTGGTGAGATGCACTGCTGTAATTACCCTAAAGAAAAATTATCCTTTAGTACCTAAATCATATTGGTCACACATTTGTACAAAAGCAACATATATATCACTTCACTGACCTCAGTGAGTAGAAAATGAAAAAAAATCTATTCTTACCATACTTGACTGCAATTTTCCACTTTAACCCAGCCACTTCACATGCCGATTCAGTCCACTGACAGCAGATCGACCCCTACATATATATAATAAATCATTCCAATTCTCTGTCACATGCATGCCTTTCACTCTCCAGCATGTTCTGATACAAATCACTCAAAAAAAATTAACTCCATCCTCCCATCTCCAAATCAGTCTCCCCATTCTCCATGTTCCCTCTAACATAAATACCATCTCTGTTAATCTTTACACCTTTTCAACATATCTCTTTCAGTTCAACCACATTCTTGTTACTTAATACCACACCTCTCTCTTACTACTCATCCATACAATTTACTAGGTATACTCAAACTTGTTCCTCTGTAGTGTGAACACTTTGCCAATCCTAGGCACCTCACCATGATCAATGCATAAACTGAATATCATAATTAACCAATAAACAACATGGTAAACCCTTCTCAAGAAATTCAATAGCAATACCATTCATTCCATCCACCTTGCAACATTTCATCTTTCATAAGGCTTTCATCAAATCTCTATTCATCAAACCACTCTCCATGATTCTCACTTTGTATAATGCCCCAACCCAATCACCCTACACATTCAACAAGTACTTCAACATATACACTGCATCTCCTTAATCACTACCTGCTACCACTTCTCTCTTTGTCCCCTTCACCAATGTCCCTATTCATTCTCTTGTTTTTCACTCATTAACCTCCCTCTAAAACAATTTATTCTCCCTTAAGTTTGCTGATACTAGCTCACTGACTTCATCTGCCCTTTTTCAACCCCTTCACTTTCTTCTTGACCTGCTTATTTCTTTTATATGTCTCATAATCATTTCCACTCCTTTCCTATAAGTACCACCCAAAATGCCTCTTTTCTATCAAAAGCAACTTTACTTATTCATCCCACAACTTATTACCCTTTCAAATCTTATCTCCAACCATCTACATACCACAAGCATGTGAATGGTAGGAGGTGGGAACCAACATATCAAAATATCTCCATTCTACCATACTGCTTTTCATTAACTCCCTGAGATATGATGAGAAACAAATGTAACATCAAGCCATGGGCATTAACCAACACAACTTCACAGGTACTTACCATGCTTGAGTGAAGCTTAGTAGATATATTTTGAAACTGGTGTCAAAAGTAAAAAATGAATGAGCAAAACCATGCAGTGCTAGGGTAGGACGTATAAGCACTTCTTAATATTCAAAATTGCATACAAGTTGATTAGTCAGGTAATGCTAACATTTTCATACATACCATCACACTTCACATATAAGATGACTAACATTCACGAAAACAAATTAACTCCTGACATCCTAATATGAAACTTCACTTGCTGCATCTGTTCCTCTTCTCCTTTTACCATCAACAATGCTATAATTCATCACTATCATTTACTTCAAACCCTACATAGGCCAAAAACTAATGTGCCTTTCTAATGACCTTCGCACCACACATCTTTCTCATGTTCATTATTCTAATTCCAACAATTATATACATCTTTCTCTACTGTTTTTATTTATTCTTGTGTCTGAATCATGGAAGAAAGGTTTTCCATCCATACAACAGAACTGGGACAAGTGCTTTACGCACCCTAAACTTCAAATTTTTTCATTCACCACAGCTTTTAGTGCACCTTAATTCCTTCTTTTGCATAATCATGCTCTCAACTTCAGCATTCCCACTATGTTATCTCCACAAGATATCAGTTACAAACACCTACACTTGTTAACAACTAACTCTCAAAGATAATTGGTCTATGATTGCCAGTTTCTTTCAAAAACAAGAAACTTTAGCTTACATCTTTCTCCATCAAACATAATGGCATCAACTAGCTTCTCATCTGATTCAGCTTAAAAAGCATCGTCTGCATAATAAAAATATGGTAACACATCCTGGTCCAACATGGTTCAGCGATACACTACAAATATCCCAACCTCAATCTCGAATCACAATATACCTCAACTACTAAAAAAGTATATTTTGATGACATTTCAAAGCACTACAGCACTTCTACATTGAATTCAAACCATTTATCTATAAACAAAGAAGGACCACTTACATTAAAAGCCTCTTTATAGCTTTTATAAGACATCCATGCACACCAAGGACTCCAAATAATCTAATTTCCTGTTCATCACTTCCATTTTCTAAATCCACAAAAGCCACAGTCCTACGTTCCTACCTAATACTTCTACCTAATGCTCCCAGCTAAAGCTCCTTCCTACCACTTCTACCTAAAGCTCACTATCTAACGTTCCTACCTACAACTTCTATCTATCGCTCCTACCATTTTGCCAAAAGGGAGGGCCACCACAATTGCTCTACACAGGAAAATCTAGAGTTGCAAAGAGTAAGCGTTATCAAGTGTTACTTGTGACAAGGGCACATTGTATGTTTGTGGACAGAATACCAGCAGTCCACATGTGGATGAAGCAAAGAAACAACAGCTACATGGATCAAAGGAATGCAACTTGACAACCACTGGTCAAAGGAGTGCAACTTGACAACCACTATAATGCTGGCTCACTGCACAGCCATACATACCTTAGCCAAATCAAGATCAGCCTGCTTTCGGTGACGCCAAAAAGTTTCTGCCGTGCTCGACTTTCTCCTCACCACTGGTTCTCCATAAACAAATATCTTCACAAGAAATACTGCGATGATTACAAAATTAACCATCCACACCATGAAGGAGGAATACACAATGTTGTGGAGTGAGGTGATACCTGAAATTTATCATTCATTAATCACTTGAACACCCATTAAAATCAACCCAAATTTTTTTCATCACAATTCAGAAACAGAAAACCAACTTCATAACAAGATGCATAACATGCCTTCAACAGGTTGTACATCCTCAAGAATACTTCTTCCAGGAACTTCACCATAAGACCAAGAATGGCTTTGTGCAAGACGTTTGGTAAGAAGGTTTGTGGGGTTGAAAGCAAGCACAGTTAACATCATCATACACAGCAGCATACGTGAACTATCTGCCATTGACCGGGCCATCGTCATGTACGGTGGACTACTTCCAGGGGACACCATCTGCTAAATTATAACATTACTGTTAGAAAATTTGCACTTTCTAATAAATCCTTCACCGCTATGAAGCTGATCAGGTGCTTGTTAAGAATATTACAGAACAAAGCTACTTGTGATATTTTTTTTCACAATTACAACTATCTAACAGAAACATGCAAGCTTCTACATGACACTATATGAAAATGAGCAACTGTACCAAATATGAAAAAAATAATTCTTAAATTACCTCTTCTTTTACTTCTGATTTCACGGCTCTTGGTGATGGAGGCAGAGAAGAATCTGAAAGAGGAGATCTAACTGGTGAAGATGTGTCTGATGGAGGAGGTGTGCATGGTCCTACGAGTAGATCTGAGATTTTCTGGTTACCATCACGCATTCGGTATGCATTGAGCTCTGTTCTTAATCTGCTATTCTGAGTCTTCAGGTACCTAATGTAGTCTATGGCTCTTTTCAGAATCTGAGACTTGTGAAGCTGGAAGAAGAAAACTATATCAATACATAATACTACACACATATCATTACACATAATCCCAAGACCCTTATTTTTGAGCTCCTGCAGCTTCAAGCCTGTGTTCCATCCAACAGCTGGGAAGTGGCTGACTCCTTTGGAGTGAGAAGTTCAATATGATAGCACTCCTTTTCATCCTCTGACAATTATACAACCTACTCGAAAGTAACTTTTCCCTTGGGACAAAACCACATGCACAAATAGTAAAGTTAATCCTCCTAAATACATATACATACTGTACTCATTTGACCATGCCTTTACATACTGTAGCAAGAGAAGTTTAGAAGGAAAGTATACTTTGGAAAGAGTAATACAGTGCTTTGGTAAATCTGATGCAAGGATCTTATCCTGGTGGTAAGGGATCTGCATGCAAGAGTGATGTGGCAGCTAGGGGAATAATTGAGGGCAAGGGGGGTACATGCTGTAATTAAAAATGGACAACAGCATGGTCTGTGCTAAAAAAGGAATGGCAACTGGGAATACTCGGCATATAAAAAAAGGCTGATTTGAATGCTCTTGGTGATGGAGGCAGAGAAGAATCTGAAAGGAGATCTAACTGGAAGATGTGCCTGATGGTGTGGTATGCATGGTTCTCTGAGATAAATTTGTGAAGAACATGAAAGAGCTTCCTCGTATGAGGAAATCAAAGCCTCACTAAATGACATAGTAGTAATTGTTGGAGATTTGAACAAATCCTAACATCAAATGGGACCTTATGACTAGTGACTATGAGGGATAAAGGTCAACTATTTTATAGAAGGCTGTTTCCTTAATAAAATGGTCCAAAAACAAACAAGGGGCAGTAATATATTAGCTAAAGTAATATCCACAAACAGGACTTATTAGTACCAGTGTGATCAGCAAAAAAAGCTAGAAAATGGCAATCAAAATAATGTTAGAATCACTGTAAACTGATGGTTTGATTTCAAAGAGAACATTATGGGAAATAGGTGACAAACATCTAAAAAGGGGGCTTACAGTGTATCTAAATGAAATTGCAAAAATAATTTCTACAAGAGCAGGACAAAAATCAGATTTACATGAAAAACTTTGAAAAAGAATTTCTCTGTCAAAAAGAGAACCCAAGTGAATTCATTAAATACAATGGAATGAACTAACTCACAAAGTAGTAAATACAAAGACTACAAATATTCAAATTAAGGCTAAACCATAACTTTACTGATATCAACAACAAAAAAAATTGATAAAAGTGAAAGAAAAGATTACCACTAGTAATGTCTTATTTCTTCAGATTCCAGCAGCAAAGCAGATATCAAACTGATGAGAACCTTATCTACTTCATATTTTCCCCAAAATTTCCATGGCAGCATCTTATCACTATAATCCATGGTGTTTTTCTTCCCGTTTTCTTTTTCCATCAGGCAGTTAAGCCAAAGGGAGAGGTGGGAAGGGAGGTGCTTTCTGCTTTATAATCCTCTTTCTAGCACTATATATCTGTATCTCTATTGCCTGTTCCTAACTGTATCTGCCTCAATTTCTATCCCTATATTCTCATAATCTTTATATATAACCAATATGGACCATCAGAGCTCTGGATATCTGTGCTTACAACATTTCTGATGCTTGTTTCTTTCTAGAACTCCCTAAAGGGGTGGTCATGGCAAAAAGGTCTCCATATAAGGTAAACTCCAGTGTCACTTCTAGTCCCTTAGTGCCTCACTCTTAACAGGCCACAGGGAAAAGGCAACTCTTGTTCAGTGTTTACATAGGGTCCTACCTAATGTTGCTAAAGACGACTATTACCTAATGTAGCTAAGTACACACTCCAATTCCTTTTATCCCAAACACACTTCTCACAATCCTAATGTTTAGGTCAAAACAACTCAATCTCACCCCTCCTTTCTATCTCCTCAGTCTATGAGAGCAGACTCCTTCCAATTCTAACACATAAATCATATCTGAGTCTTCCTTTGCTTATTTTCTCCATATGTACATTTCAAAATTGGATTGGGTGGAAGCTATTATTGTTCCTTTTATTAATATACTTAGTCACTGTCTCCCACGTTAACGAGGTAGCACAAGGAAACAGACGAAAGAATGGCCCAACCCACCCACATACACATGTATATACTCCTATGAGTCCACGGGGAAAATGAAACACGAAAAGTTCCCAAGTGCACTTTCGTGTAATAATCACATCATCA
>JAUUDZ010026026.1:0-11139 GCA_032361705.1 Panulirus versicolor | reverse complement strand
TGACCTATGGTTACGAAGAGAGCCACCTCATTACAGCTGGCGAGGTTCAACCTAATCATTAGCTAACGTTACCAAGACTCATACACCAACTTAGTACACATAGGGATTTCCATCGTTATTAAGGATTTCATGAGGATAAGAAGTTGAGATGATCACCTGGTGGGCTTGGAACATGACGGAAATGAGGCGTATGTCTCTCAGCACACTAAGATTACTGTGTCTCTTGATAATGACCGGTTCGACCAGGCCAGGCCCAGGAGGCTACTGGACCGTCATCTTATGGCCAACTTGTGTCAAGAGTTGACACAATCAAGGAATTTTCGATTCGTCAAAATTAACTGAGAGTAAATGCATGAAACTAATGACGATAATGATGCGCCGTACATATTGATCTTCCTTACAGACATGGTGTTCGTTCGTATCAGCAAAGTTGACGGCAACCATATTTTTGAGAATCCTTTATACAACTGACGTCCATCAGACACGCGTCAGCTGTCACTAGATACGGCTGACCCCGGCCACTGACGCCCCACCTCCTGGGAAGTTCGTCGTCAATCTACCTTGCAAGCGAACAGAGTATATATTCCGCCCCTCCATCTTCGTCAGACCCACGAACCATCACTGTAAATCTTCATCACACAGGGAGATTAGCACCTCTAGCGTCCGAAGGGTGGTGTTCCTCGCACTGAGTGTCGAGGTGACATTAACTCGTGCAGTTGAGCTGATTCACCCATATATAGACAACATCTCAAGACAAAGCTGAAATCTGTTCTAGTTCTCGGCTCTGCACCTGGACCGACGCCATACTCAACAACATGATAATTACATCCAACGATAAGTACTCTTAACATACCCGTTCAAGCCCACTCAATTCGTTATAAAAGACGTACACGTTCCTGTAAGGCGTGAGGTTGACTGTGGGTGTCAGGTTTGGGGTCCAGGAACGAAAAGAACTTCAAGAGGCTGGCAGTGATATAAAATTAATGATTAGGTCTCTCTCTCTCTCTCTCTCTCTCTCTCTCTCTCTCTCTCTCTCTCTCTCTCACCCTAGTGCCCGGCAAGTACGGACATTCAACCAAAGGTGCCGCCCCTCCGTCTTGTTGAAATGAGTGCAAAACTTGAAATGAAACGGCCAAGAAACATAATATCGCTTGTCTTGGGCACAGTCCCCCTCCAAAAAAATGAGCTTCTCTTTGTTAAAGTTAGCACCAGCCACTTTGCTGACTGATTCCTTGTCTTTAATGAAGAAGATATGCTTGTATATCGGATAAAGATCAGTACATTGGACAAAGATGTGTATATTGGACAGAGATGGACGAGGCAGAGACGGTCTGAAACCGAAGGATTATTTGGTGGAAAGGTGAACTCCCAGGAAACCCTCCGGGTTAACAGCTATGAACAGCTGCTGCTCAGCAAACCAAATGAGTGCCCGGGAGGTGGAAACCTACCACAAACTTTGAGATATAAGTTGTACTTTCCCTATCTTTGTCCTCGACTTGACAGTTCAAAGCCGGAGTGTGTGACCCCGGCATTTCCTCTCAGATTCCATCAGCAGGATATTGCAGCAGAACAATCTTGCTGTTGATGAAATAGTCTCTTCAACTCGCAGCAAACTTGTTACGGTCTCATATTAAATGCAGCCGCCTCAAATTATTCAGTCTTCCGCAAGGGACATCAATTAGACTCCCGAGTTGGTCTACCCTCGGGAGGTGCAGCCTAGTCTTTCTCGGAGGGTATGAAACATTCATTACATGGCCAGTGTCGGCGGACCTTCCTCAGTATTTGCAGCGAAGTCACTCGACCATTCAAATCATATATGCAATAAACTCGGAGGTTCATCCTAAACCTTTGCCATAAAGTCAGTTACCCACCGTGAATATCTGCTGGGAACTCATTGAGCCATCCCGAACAACGGAATGAATCAAAGAGCACCACTGCCACCTCGCTAAACTACCAGCCAAACTACATTTGGCCGTGCCAGGATAAATTGTTCTCAAACAGCACTCCAGCCTTGTACTGTTGAATAATTCCTGGCACACTGCACAATTTGAGACAGAAAATTCAGTACGCTATGAAACTGCGTTATCAAACTTCCAACCGCGTATTAATTACTTCCAACCGCGTATAAACTGAAGTACTACTGTATATAATAATGAAATACAATATTCAATGTAAGTAATGCACTTCTTGCTGATACTTCCAAAAATAGGGAAATTCATCTTATTTCTGAAACTGGTCAAAATAATGATGATATTAAATAGCAAGGCGAGCTGCAGAGGCAATGAAACATGCCAAGTCAATCAATACCCCTCGTACGTCGCGCTGCCTGGAATCCAGCGAACCAATCAACCAGTCGTGGGAACACATTCATTACCGGTAATTACTTGAATGATTTCTGAAATTCACATTCATGAAGGTGCTCGATTAAATACGTAAACCAATACACTGACAATGGTAAAAGCCGGACGCTGTGGAGCCAACACTGCCAAACGTGAATATCTGTAAGTTCCGAACGAGATTTTGTTGACTACAGAATTTACCACGACTGAAATGCTCGGCCGCACGGTAAAATCTAATAAGCTGCCGGCCCCTTCCATGAAGACCAAACCTATGCACATACTTACAGCACTGTCATCACTGCATGTTGGTCCACAACGCCGTTGAGAATTTGTAACCCTGACAGCATTGCTCGTGAATTACCCCATTCCAGCATATTGCCACACATGCCTCCATTATTATTAGATTGGGAGCAGATCGGCCAGAATTGCAGTAATTCTACTATTAGTGTCTCTTTCAGGAGAGAAAAATTCGTCAAGTTATTCGTTTTCGTTTTCTTAAATTATATAATACCATTATGCTGAGAGCGGGTGTGAAGTGTGGAGGGAACACTTAAAGATAATAACCTGGACCACTGCCACTGTGGGACCTGCTACTGTTATTGTTGTTAATGATATTGTTGGCACGGTTATTGCTGGTGGTAATAATGGTGGTAGGTACACGTGCTGATACCAGGAACGTTGATGTTACTGCTGTGACTGTTACAGTCGGTAATAGTATGACTGCTGCTGCTGCTATTAATGATAATACTGCTGCTATTACTGATATATTACTACGTCCGGAATGTCACTATTGATTCTCTCATAGGGTCTGCTGTCACAAGTATTGCTGGTTCTCTTGTCACAATTTCATATCTACTATAGGTTCTGAAGTTACCGATGTTGCTACTAATGCTGTTTTTGATTACTAGTCCGTCTTCACTCCGAGACATCTGCGTTAAACCTTTCCTACGGTGTACTGCCGTTATGTTAGTAATGTATAGGTGTCTTAGTCTCTTGTCTCGATATCTCATCTATTATCTGTCGGTTGAGTTTTCTAGATTTTGTAGCTCTTCTCTTGGTCTTTCCCTCATATAACACAAGCCAACAAAGATTTTGTCCCATGGAAAAAACAATTCTTTTAATCTTTTTGCACGCTGACTCCAAATATGTTTTCAAAATTTCTCTATCAACCAATTTTATTTTCTTTTTGTTCCAGCATACTTGCATATCATAACGTACCAGTGCTCTACGGAGCATGTGAAACAAAAAGTTTAACAAACACAGCTATTTCCATTGTTAGTGAAGTGCAATAGCTTTCTTTTTGAAAGCACAAGCCTATACAAATGAGTCACCAAGGGCCTGCAGAAACACGACAGGAAATGTTGGGACATTCAAACAGTGGCCACTCCTGAGTAGCAGTTCTCTGTCAGTGGCAGGCTAGAACTCAATGTGTGCACAGTGTCTTTTCCACTCTGTCGACAAACTGTACTTTTGTGTATTCAAGCGTTGTGTTGATACCCCCATCCACCATCATAATGAAGAGAAACTGTGTAAATAGTCCGAATTCTTTCTGTTGCATCTGCGGTGAACTGACATTCATATCGCAAAATGTTCTTCCATACCCTTCATTAAAAAATGCTATGACCATCACTTTGGTTGTGAAGTGGGTCACCAGGATAAACGTTGAGCCCCCTATATTTGTTGCGTCACATGTGTCAGGCTTCTCACAGCTTGGGCACAAGGTTCACGCCGTATGCCTTTTGGCATTCCTATGGTTAGGAGAGAACCTAAAGATCACGCTACGGATTGCTACTTCTGCCTGACAAATATGAATGGTATAACATCAAAATCCAAGCATACCGTTAAATAAACTGATTAACATCTGCTATGAGGCCAGTACCTCACAAGTCAGGAATTGCCTGTGTCAAAGCCTCCAAGAAACATGATACTGAGTGACGATGAGTCGGGCGATGAGGAAGTAGACCAAGTAGAGGACAATATGGATCCCACATATGAAGCAACCTGTTCTTCAAGTGAACCAAATTTGTTGATTCAAGATCTTAATGTTCTCGTCCGTAATTTGATTTTGTCAAATAAGCAAGCCGAACTTTGGGATCCCAGGTTAAAGGGTTGGAATCTTCTCCAGAATGAAACTAAAGTTTGTTTTTATCGTGATCGCCATGTCGTTTTCAAAGAATTTTTATCCCTTGAAGATGGCCTGGTGTTTTGCAAAGAATTTCGTTCTGTTATGGAGGCACTTGACTACGAACATAACACAGATGAGTGGCGTTTGTTTACTGACTCATCAAAAGAAAGCTTGAAAGCGGCTCTATTCCACAAAGAAATAAGTTCCCCTCCTTTCCTCTGGCTCACGCAGCTAACATGAAGGAACCTTATAATAATATAAAGCTTCTTTTGAAAAAAAATTAAGTATGGGGATTTTAAGTGGAATATAAGTGGTGACCTAGAGGTTGTGGCACTTTTACTGGGAATGCAATTTCGTTGCACGAAGTCTGTTGTTTCTTCTATGAGCGAGAAAGCCGGGACAAGAAAATCATTATGTAAAGAAAGCGAGGCCAAAACGAACATCACTGACTCTATGGAAGAAGAATGTTATCAATTCTCCTCTTGTTAATCATGAGAAAATTCATCTGCCTTTTTTGCACATAAAGCTCGGGCTGATGAAGAACTTTGTCAAGGTATGAATAAAACTGGCCACGGAAACACGTACTTTGTAGGATCACACATCAGGGAACTGCTTCGAGATGAAAAGTTCGATGAAGAGCTAAATGAATTTGAAAAAAAAAAAAGAACTGCATTGCTGTCATTTAAGAGAGTTTGCAAAGATTTGAGGGAAATCACAGATCAGAAAACTACTATGATGTAAACGATCTATTGACTTCAATTAAAGCTCTGTAGTGCAGTATGTGTCTAGAAATTAACTTTTTGGACTCGCATTTACACTTCTTCCCGGAAAATCTTGGGACAGTCAGTGATGACCTCGGCGAAAGATTTCACCAGGACACTTTGGACATGGAGAAGCGGTACCAAGGAGAGTGGAGCCCCTTTATGTTGGCAGATTACTGATGGACACTTCTACATTTTACAGGTAAGTGTTTTATGTGCAATACCAGCCTTATCTATGAATGAGTAATATAAATTTATTGTTGTATTTAATTGCTCTGTCAATTACAAACCATGAATGATAGATACATTTTAAGAAAAGATTCGAATTTAGCGGTAAAAGTGTTATAAAGTCACCTATTTTAGTTTGTGGGACAAAAAAGTAAAACTTTTGTTGACCACTGTGTCTATAAAGTATTCACGAGAGGAAAGAAACTTAATATATCAATGCTATTGATTCCTTCCTGAAAAGTATAATCTGGACTGTTTCCATACAGAATATGGCGTCACTTTCATCAATCTTACGCTCGTAAATGACCATCTGCTTTTATTCCGAAGAAATGGGATCATCCTGGAGCACTGTGAGAGCGTGTGGTCCTTCTGGTGCAGCGGAGACAATTACTGTGAGTTAGTGAGGCCACTCAGGAGGAGCGTCGGTAATTAATGATGTACCCTTGAGTGGCGGGAGCCCCGAGGCCGTCCCGTCTTGCACACAGTCTCTTCTCCGTCATTTGCCACCTTCCCGTCTCTCTCCTCCACCTGCCTCAAGTTTCTGGCAAACTGTCACGCGTTCTCCTCCCGCTTGTCTGGCTGAATGATTTGGTCAGATGTCCTGGCATACCAGGCCCGGGACACTGGCGGCTGCAGGTCACAGGTACGTATGGTCTGGTCCAGATATGGATATAGATACACGGGTATGGTTCACTGGTTCAGTTATCAAATACAGATAGCTGTTCTCTCGAATACTCAGCCATCTTGTCCAGTTCTGGTACTAAGTACCTAGGGCAAGACTACCACATAAGTATGTCTAATGACATTTATAATGTCTGTACATGTGGACTAAGTGTCTAGATATTGAGTCAAGTATAGTTTACCGTCCAACAATAGCGATGAGGTTCACGGCAAGAAAAGTGAGACTTGATCGTGTATTGAAAAAAAAATTCCTAACACGCTGAACTTTAATGTCTCTATCATGCTGAGCGTAAATGTGAGCTGATTAGCTGAGAGTCTTGTGTCCAGACAACTAATCGAAATATCATAGGAATATATTACCAGAGTTTAGAGGTTCTATGGAGAACCCAGCCGCTGTAGGTATCTGCATTTATCATATTTGATATGTCTATATATGAAGGTCAAATCGAAATTCAGTAGTAGCTAAGATAATTTTAGTTAATATGCTATTTTTCTTATAGATGCAGCTCAAACATGTTTCGCGAAGACAATCCGTCTCATCAAGTGCAAACAATTTATAGAATTTTTGAAGTCTCAACACCACCACAAAAATTCCGTCTCTCCTTTGCCATTCTCGACCACACATATTGGCCAGTGTGTAGTCGAGAATGGCAGAGAAGAGACGGAATTTTCGTGGTGGTGTTGGAATTTAGAAAACTCACTAGTAAAGAAACGGAAGGATGATTTTATCTGTGTGTTTCTGCATAGACTACCCCAGCCTCCAGCTCACTGACATGAACCTGCAGGACAAAAGTTGCTCCTTATCAGGTCCTGCAGAACACTCGCACGAACAACTCCATTTATGTATATGCAGGAAAGGATGTCACGCATAATCTTCACACCATTAGAACTTGTTGTTCCTGTTCAAAAGGTTGTGAGAAGAGCAACGATATCCATTTTCATAGAAATATGTGGTAATAACCGGCCATCCCAATAGGTAGTAACACCAGGCAATCCCAGGAAGTGGTAATAACCGGCCATCCCAGGAAGTGGTAATAACCGGCCATCGCAAGTAGATCTCAAGACATCCTTCTTATCTTCAGGTGTAGAAGCTGCTGGATGGTCTCAACCTCGGCCTCAGCAGGTTTACCAGTTCCCTGACCGGTCTTGTGCCAGTGGTCCTAGAACTATATTGATTATCTCTCCCTAAGGTTAGTGGTCTTGTGGCAGTGGTCCTGGAACTATATTGATTATCTCTTCCTAAGGTTAGTGGTCTTGTACCATTGGTCCTGGAACTATATTGATTATCTTTCCCTAAAGTTAGTGTTCTTGTGCCAGTGGTCCTGGAACTATCTTGGGTACCTTCTCCATAGGGCCAGCGGTTTTCTGCCAGCTGTTCAAAACCTCACTTGAACACCTTGCCGTGGTCAGTGGCTCCTAAACTCCTCTTAGCACCAACCCCAGACCAGGGAAGACCTTGATATATTAGTATTCAGAAAAGAAGAAATTTTCCCACATAATTCACACCTGGTTGCTCCAGCCGGGCGAGAGAGGAGTGGTAAAAACGTCTATAAAACTGCCATTTTTGTTTCACTGTTTGGCTGGAACTTGAAATGTTTCACAGAAATGTCTTAAAATGTTATCAAAAATTATCAACAACAAAATAAAATGAAATTCTGAATTGATATTTGTAGAATTAATTATTTGTAAAATCTGTTGTACCAGTTGATATCAAGGATGCATTGATAATGAAGAAGAGTAATTAAATTGAGTGTGAAGTTCACATTTATCTTAATTTAAGAAGCACTAAATAATGGGACTGTGATCCTTTACAAGGAACATGACTGGTAACTGGCAGGTAATAGCAATATGAAGATATACAGTCAGTGGACATGAACCAGTCACCTCAGCACTGTGCCTGGGCGAGGGATGACAGCTGAGGACAAGACCTGAGGCAGATGGGGTATAATGACCCTCATTATTGATGACATGGTTGACACAATATGCATAGACTTGTTACAGAAATTCCTGTATTATCAACTTAGTTCTGCTTTATGTGGAGGTCACCAACGCTGGGGTTTCTATCTATTCAAATATTTGCCATTTTCTCTTGACAAAATGTGTACTTACACACACACACACACACACACTCACACACACACACACACACACACACCCACACACACACACACACACACACACACACACACACACACACAAACAGACATACACACACACACACACACACACACACACACACACACACACACACTGTGGTCATAGTATAGGATCAGAGACACACTTCTCGTGCAAAGACTGGTGTGCTTCACAGCCTCTCAAACATTCAAAGAAACATCGATTTTCTTCTTTTCATCCATCCAGTATCAACGTTCGCGTGGATTACTAACAAAAACCTCCCTAAATTTCTTGCTTCATTTACAGAACTATACGATAGTGCAAAATGTTAATTAGTCAATGACAAAGCTCTTTGAGTTGCACTAACCCCACTATGTTATCTGTCTCACTAACGTTTTGTTGCAATGAACGTACATAGAAACTTGATAACGAATCATTAGTAGAATATACACAATCGTGACACTTTGAAGGGTTTACTGACAATAATCTGTTAAGGTCGGACAACAGTTTCGTATTACTTGCGTACAATAATAACCTAAGACCCAAGGATTACGACGTAGCGTTGGCAATCTGTTGTTTCTTGATCCTGTCATCACCCATACTTCCCTTAACATATCTGAGGTATAAATATAAAGTATTGTCTGGCTCATTATCACATCGTTCGTGAACCAGAAATTTACAGGAGATACTTAAACAATCTAATTCTTGTTGTCTTCAGTTGTTCGCACATACAAACGCGTCTGAACGCTAAGTATCCCGCTGTGACGATCGTTTGTGAAATCGAAAGAAATGTCGAAAATTATCGTTCTTAACCGACGCTAGATAAGAGAAGGTAAACGCGTCATATTGGAACACCAATGACTTTCAATGTACGGGATCAGGATTGCACCGTATCATGTTTTCACTCAGTTCAAGGCGAACAGCTGAAGGCGCCGCTTTATTGATCATACAATAGCAATTCTAGATTCTTGTCTCTTTAACCATTTACTGAAGAATTTGAATATTACCTTTTTCGCAAAATGTTCTCCACAACTCGACTACTTTGGGAGACTATTAAAGAAGATTCTTAATGAGTAAGTTGACCCTTCTCTTTGAACCAATAGCAAAGTTGCAAAAAGACATTGGTCATGGCTGACCCCTGGTTTATTCGTTCTATTTAAGTCGTAACAATAAAAACGATCCGCGAAGTGTTCTAGAAATCGAATTTTACAAATTCTTTAAATTTTGAAAGTTTTAAATCAGACTTACCTGCGTGAGGTGTACGGAGGGAGTTGCTCTCGATCTGGTGTTTTATCCCTGCATAAACTGAATGACACACTGTTCGAAGCATTGAATCTATAAGCATTTGGTGAGACCCCCAACCCTTCTCAATTTTTTCCAAAGCACCGAATCACTGAGCACTTAGAGGGGGAAACCCCTTTACGAGCTTTCGAAACAAATCTTTAATCGCATGGGAATGAGACTGTCCGTTTCTCCCACTGTGTTCGAAGTATCGAATCATAAGCACCTGGTGGTTAGACCCTGTCACTCCGGTGTTCCTCACAGTGTTCGAAGCATCGAATCATAAGCACCTGGGGGTTTGACCCTGCCACTCCGGTGTTACTCACAGGACACCATACCAGGCGTGGACACTCGTGAGCACAATTAGTCAGGAAGCAACCCGGCCACAGGCAATGACACTGGAGTACTGAGGCAAGCAGCACACAAGCTTGACCTCATCATCACTGAACCGCTTCATACAGAACAAGGAGGAAACTACACCTCAAATAACCCGACAGTGCAGTTAAGCTGTGCACCAGCTAACCTTTCTTTCGAAGAGGATATATGAATTATAAGCTTACGATGTTGATATTGTATTTAACACTATCCACTCGATATATTAGTTTTATCATTAATGTTGACATTTTATATCAAAAGAATACACTATTCTTAACCACATTATTTACATTGTCAGTGAATATAACTCTTATTTAGGATCTTCCTTCGCAATTTATGTATCTTATTCTCTTATGAATTTTGCAACACAGTAGAATGGCAGGCACCCATGAATGTCATCTACTTGTTACATAGAGATGATTTCAAATTCTAAGCATTTTGACCTGCTGAGTGAACGAGTAATTCTGCGAAACTTGTGAAATTATGAGAAAAATGTATCATTAGATTTGTGTAGTTATTTGTTCGTTTCGTTTTCTAAGGCAGGAGATGAAAGGTTCCGTGTGGCGACGTGATAACAACAGAGGTTGACCAGACGCTGGCATTGTTCTTCCTTGTGAAGGTTACATTTCAGGACAACGATCCATTTCTGAGATGATTACACACACACACACACACACACACACACACACACAGAGTCAGCCCACGTCAGAAACAGGTGTTCCTCCTCCCTTCAGTACCCTGGTCGAGGGGTGGTTGACGGATTGTGTGTGTGTGTGTGTGTGTGTGTGTGTGTGTGTTGTTTCATCGAGTAAGTCATTAAAGGGTAAAAGAGATGTGTAGTGATCAAAAGATTGTGGTTGAGAGAGCAGAAGTATATATATATATATATATAAAGAAAAAAGTTTGTAGAAGTTGGTTTGTATCAAGTAGTAGAATCATTTGACAAGTTGAAGAACAGGTTATGAAAGTACAACCTGGCAGTCATAGTCATGTATTTATAGCAACTATCATACTGCATAGCTGAAGGGCAACCCAACCAGACACTGATAGCAAGAAACGTGTATAGAAAAATCGATATATATATTCATTCTTGTGAAAATATCAAGGACTTCTCATATCTCTAGTTTTGATATACATGATTGAGAATAAATGGTCATGGAAAGGTTAGGAGATGACATATTGAGGAAAACAAGAATCTGATGATAAAGAAAATGAAGAATTAAAAGAGGAAAAG
>JAUUDZ010026015.1:0-10000 GCA_032361705.1 Panulirus versicolor | reverse complement strand
AATGACCAAAAGCTTTGATAACCTTGATGTATCAAGTTACTTAAGACTTGATTCTTCTGGTCTCACTCGTTGTAATGGATACAAACTCGTGGGGCAAAAGTTTTACCTCGAATGAGGCGAAGTGCTTTATTACAATACGATTCTTAATACATGGGACGATTTACCAATTAAACTGGTTGAAAGTAGAATTGTAGATACATTTAAAAATAGACTCAATAAATACTTCGCTTCAAGACTACGATTTACATTATTTGCTCTTTCTTTGTCACAATGATAATTTGCAGTTGTTTCTCTTTGAACTATCTATATGTCATCTAACTTTTGCCTCACTAATCTGTGAGTTTCTGATATCTTCACTATCACTAATAACCTCGAAAAAAAACCATTGGCTGTTGTTGTTTGAATTTCTCTGTATGTTTCATTTGTATTTTCTGATTCTGTAATTTGACTGATGGAGTCTATACATCTCAGAGCCCCAGTTTTCTCAGTGTACGCTCTCCCTTCTCTCCATGCAAGGTGCAGGTTCTTCAATCCCTGATTAAAATGATTTTTTTTTTCATTTCCTTCGAGAAAGATTTGTCATGTAATATTCAGCATGATGCAGCTAATGTGTACATAAAGCAAAACATCAGAGTGTTATCAACAATTCTCATGACACTTCATTAGCGTCTGTTCGTTCATAATCTGCCTGCAATTTTCTCTCCATCATTTAATCATTTTACGAAGCTCATTACTTACAAGCTGCTTAAATATGTATGACTGTTTGGCAGAACACGTAATCAAGATGTCTTTGTGTGAATTCGTTATTGTTTCATTAATGCTGGATCATCACTATCGTTAACCTTATCATTGTTGATCTTGATGATGGAGTGGTCATGATCTGTGTTGATGGTACTATATTCTGCACAGGTCAATAGAGTCGTTATGCTCTATATAATGGTTAATGTAGGTCATACTGGGACCTGTTCTGAGGGTTATACTGGGACCTGCTCTGAGGGTTATACTGGCACTTGCTCTTTGGGTCATACTGTGACCAGCTCTGTGGGTCATACTACGATCAGCTCTGTGGGTCATACTAGGATCATCATTGTGGGTCCAAATCAAATTAAAAACCTTAAGGAACCATCAAGATCACAACCTTTAGATACTCAAAATATTTGGTCGATACAACAACCACAAATACTGACAACGAAACAAGAATACTTCTAGTGCAATCCTGCCTCAGCAAACTTGGCACTAGACCCCTCCCACACTAGACCCCTCCCGCACTAGACCCCTCCTACACTAGACCCCTCCTACACTAGACCCCTCCCACACTAGTCTTCATTCACGTACACCCTTTACGTATGTATATCAGTATAGTATATACACATGACATTTTTACGCCAGGACATTGTACACTTCCCTATCCACACCTCATAACACCAGCACTGATTGTACCTACACTTGGCTATACGCTCAGCACACACACACACACACACACACACACACACACACACACACCCACACACACACACACACACACACCCACACACACACACATACACACACACACACACACACACACACACACACACACACACACCTTACCTCCTACCCCGCAATACCCGGGCCGACGTGTCGTCTGGGGGTTACACATCTTGCCTCAGTACAACTCACAACTCTCGGTATTTTCTATATTTCCCTAAACATCCTCATCCCTCCCTCCGTCTGCTGAACATCCTCATCCCTCTCTCCGTCTGCTGAACATCCTCATCCCTCCCTCCGTCTGCTGAACATCCTCATCCCTCCCTCCGTCTGCTGGTCAGCCACCAAACTGAACCCAAGTACATGACTTGTACGATCAGTCATGTCGCTAGTCAGTGTCGTTCTGATTCAACTTCTCGGGTTTTCCTTCGAGTATGGAAAGGTAAAGCTCTATAAAAACTAACGATGGATCTTTTCTTTTGGCCTCAAACAATGATCAGTCTGTTAAGATACTTACAAATGGGTGAATGAATGAATATCTTCGTTTTCTGTTGCCTCTGACCGTACAAAAATATCTGAAAACAAGAGAAAAAGAATTGTACCGAAACAAAAAAAATGAATTAAAGTGAACCAGTGCAATACGAGCTTCGAGGAAAAATATAACCTTTGGAACAAATGAGAATAAGAAGCAATTTCGACGCTATTGTCTCACTTTATAAGCCCTTCAGATTCCGAAGGGTCCCGTAAAATATTGACATTTGACCGAGGACATAAACTGGCCTAACAGAGCAGCATCCTCCTGGAGTCCACAGGAACTAACAAAGGAGGACAGTGACTGGCCAAACAGAGCAGCCTCCCGGAGTCCAGATGAACTAACAAAGGAATTGATATGCATGTTGGAAGCCATTCAGCCCACCTCTGTTTATCTTAGCTGGATTCAATACCACAGATAATGGCCTCCTGCTTACCTTGGACGAAGAATTTCCGAAGCTCGGGGATAACTTGTGATATATGTGGTGGTTCTCCTCCTTCTGTGACGGTGTAGTGGGCCAGATACATGTTGTAAAGTATAAGGGACTGAATGGTGCGTAAATTGCCGCGCTGACCTGCCCCTGTTCTTCTGTGTGGGGAAATTGGAGCCGCGTGTGGAGAAGGTGGAGTGGCTGGCTGGAGATGTGAGGAGGAGAGAGATGGCCCAGAGGCTACGTAAGAGGAGGAGAGGAGAGGAGAGGAGAGGAACGCCGTGGGGAGAGGACTTGAGCCATCACACAGACTGTGGGAGTGTGGGTGAGCAACGCACACTGCCTGGGTTAATGAAGTGGCTGGGCCACGTCCCCGGAACCTGCCGCTGTGTGGTTCATGCTGCTGCTGCTGCTGCTACATAGAACTTTCTGCTACTGCTGTTGCTTTTAGTACTGCTGCTGTTGCTGCTATACAGATCTCTCTGTTGCTGTCGTTGTTGGTGCTACTGTTATTGTTGCTGCCGTTAAGGATGCTGACGTGTTTCCGTTCCAATGTACCTTCCTGTGATCCTGTGAAGGACCTGTGTTCCGTCAGTCATGCGGGCCATCCTTCCCCTGGGAGGACGGATCTTGCCAACCGCTGGAAGTGTGAACTGCTCTGGTAATTACGTTTTCCCGCTGATTGTATCTGTCATTTTGGTAATTGTACATTGTGTGTTGTCCTCTTCATTTCTTTTTTTCCTTCGGCCAAATGTACCTGCGTATTGTTCTTGTAATGAGGTTTGTTGGAGTGTTTCCATTGTTTGGGTCTTGTTGTGGCAAGTTTTTTGTCCTATGTTGCTTATTGATTTGTTTGTCAGTTGGTTTGTTCGTCAGAAGGTTTTTACGTCAGTTTGTTTTTTTCTCAGATTATTCGTCAGCTACTTTGTTGTCAGGTGGTTTGTTCGTCGATCATTTTCTTCGTTAGCTAGTTTCTTCGTCACTTGGGTTGTTCATGAGCTGGTTTGCAAGGCAACTGGTTTGTAATTCTGATGGTTTGTTAGTTAGTTGGTTTGTCAGTCAGCTGGTATGCTGGTCGGGTGGAGCTGTCAACTGCTAATCGATTACGCATACGAGGCTGCTGACTGGTCAAGTTCATCTGTTGGCCAGCCAATCAGGGGCGGATCAGGTCTGACGTCAAACATGAGCCGATGACTAATGATTGTTGTCATGTGTCGCCAAATGTTGATTCAGGATTTCACTACATGTTAATAGCGTGATGAATTAATTCAGTCATGAAGAACATTAGATTCATATTCTGTATATTGTTAAATGAGCTATTGTTCACAGTATCACATACATAATGAACTACCAATGTTTTAGTTTCTTTTCAATAATCATATGTCTGGATAACATTATAAATGTCGTAAGTCCTATTCTAGTGAAGGGTGTAATTACTAACCTTCGTATTCTTCTTCAGTGGTAGATAACTGAAAGTGTTTCAGCCTTACAAGAATTGATAACCAGGAAAGACAAGTTACCTGTCAATAATGACAAGTGGTGTAGCAAAGTAGCAATTAATGTAGCGAGGTAGTAATTAAGGTGGATGACTTAATTACCTTCTATAATCATCCTGACCCTGTAGATGTTACTGTTGCTAGAACAGAGGTAACGTCTGTATATAAACATAATTTTTTCGTGCTTGTCTTTCTTTCATAACTACAACAGCAGGATGTGTACTAAGGAAATTATGGTGTGGATCAAACTGGCTCATACAACTCTAGAAACAAAGCCTTCGACCCAACGGCTTAGTGTCCTGCACTCCACGAAGTCTCTCTCTCTCTCTCTCTCTCTCTCTCTCTCTCTCTCTCTCTCTCTCTCTCTCTCTCTCTCTCATTGTCTCTACGTACACATTGTTAACACTGAATGCTGGGGCAGGAACCTGACAAATGTCAGGATAATCATTCATGAAAGTGATTCACAATTTGTGCTGACACATGAATGCTGCTTGACTGGCCACTGCTGAACTGTATGTCGCTACACTGCGCAGTATAGACAGCTGGGTATTAATCTGTTATTATGGCTTGAGCCGAACGTTCGGAACTGTAGTGGTGCAGAGGATACCCGTACTGTGAGGCAGTAGGAGCAGCAGCAGCAGCAGCTTGGAGAAGATTGAATCATTGCTACAAAGTTCAGGTGTAACCCCAGCAAGACCCGCCAGGTGAATCCCCAGCAACACAGGGATAAAAGGAAGCCCCCAGCAAATGATAGTGGGGTGAATCCCCCAGCAATACAAGGTCTAGGGGAACCCCAGGAACACTGGACCAGGAATCATTCCTCTGGTCTGACTGGTAGTTAGGTGTCTCGTCGAGTCTCCCAAACAATGAGGTAGAGACACGTCCACTGTGTGACGTCTGAGTTTCATTCTGTACTTCTGAGCACGTGTCAAGACAGGTTTTTCACTTCCTCCAAAATTCGTCAATACTTTTCCTTGTCTTTTCCTTTACCGTTTCATAATTCTCTCTGTACTTCAATTAAGACCCGGCCTTGATGTGGACCTTTGTCCGTGACTGGCGCCTCCGACATAGAAAAAAAAATAATCTAGTTTCCAACGTAGAATTATTGACTGCAACAAAAGTACTTTATAAAATGAATTTAACTTAGCTCCTTGAGCATCACGGTACACCACTTGAACTTAACGGTATACCACATGAAGATGATGGTATACCACTTGAACATGATGGTATACCACTTGAACATGATGGTATACCATTTGAAAATGATGGTACACCACTTGAACACAGCTGAACGCCACGTGAACTTGAGGTACACCACATGAAAGCAAATTTTCACTGTTCGAACACCACGACGGCACGACTCCTGGGTATGGTAGCCTGGCTTTTGACTTGACCCTGAAGAATGAAGTCAAAGGTCACGCCACAATATCTTGCAAGTCTCACCTCCAGCAGCGCCGGCCACACCTCCCTGACTCAGAGGGTGATTTGGCCAGTAACAGAACCATTCTGACCAGCTGTTAACATTCTGACCAGCTGTTAACATTATCCATCGTTAACCCCTCTATATCCATCCATTGTTACCCCCTCTATCCATCCATCGTTACCCCCTCCATCCATCGTTACCCTTTCCATCCATCGATACCCCCTCGTAGGGTCAGGGTGGATCTCGTGAAGCTTCTGAAGGGCAGACACCTGCAGCTCGTTTCCTGCTGACGACGGCGGACGTGTCCATCTCTGCTGCAATTCTTCATCGGTTCCACGCTAGCGGCTCCTCACGACAGAGCTACAGGTAACGTCAGTACGCACTCATTCTGAACTGAAGGTTTCAGAATGTATTTTATCTGGGAACTTTGTTTTTGGATGGCCAGTTCCTCTTCAACATCCTCAATATTTCACAGCGTATTTGGCGCCTCTACCATGTTGAAAAATCCGTTACGGTGCTGGAACGATACAGGAAAGGAAGAAACATAGAGAAATCCTCTTCTTGTCACCCAAGTCCTGCGATTGTAAGAGAGAAACTTTCAGAATCAGACTTCAAAATACTGAAACAACATTTGAGAATTTTACACTCCAGTGAAATGAAAGATGATATTCTTTCTCATATCGCTCGTACCAGGCCCTTCATCCAGAGGCATCTAAACTGCAAGCAGAGAGCGAGGGAACCTGAACGCTACAGAACAATGTGAAAAGTAAATGGAAAGAAGTCATCAAGTCTTTTATGAATTTCTCATGGCCTTTCTTTCTGTTTTCTCCCTTCCTGGGAGGTATAGATATGTATGTATACATGTATGTACATATGTATGTATGCATGCATGTATGTGTGTATGCATATATGTATGCATGTATGTATATATGTATGTGTGTATATACGTATATACGTGTCAGATGAGATCCTAGCCTTGTTGCTGAAGCCTGCCTGGAGTGACCTGGTGACCAGTGTATCACTGATCAATACGGGAAACAATGTGGCGTCAGGTAACACCTCGCAGTAAACTCACCTGCCGACGGCCATCGTGGTACACCAAATCCCACTCTATCAATATTGATATAAGTGAGGTTTCCTCTTTACTGCCCTCAGCTTAGTTGCTGGCTGGAGGAGGCAGGACAGCTGATCTCTGTCCTCTCTCTCCTCCAGGCGCAGGGAGACTAGGTTCGACTCCTGCAGGTGGTAGCAGGAATGTAGAGCGACGCTGATCGTATCCGCTGGTCGGGATCAGTGAGGATCACTCTTGTGTGCAGACTGAGCTGAGAGGGTTTGCCGGAACACTCGCTTAGCCTCCAGATCTTCAGCTAAACATATAAAACTTTTAACACTGTGTTAGAAGGACATGCTGCTGGTACGGCAATGCCTTCATCTCTAACATGACGACTGTACACCAGCCAAGGCGTCATGACCTGGCCCAGGAACGTGACCCTTTGATGGTAAGGCTGAAGTCCACACCAGCATTACACAGGGGTCATAATGCTATGCACAAGAGTCGTACCTTCGTGCTTGAGGGTCGTACCGTTGTACGCAAAGATTGTACCAACGTGCTCAAGGGATGTCTCATCGTGCGCAAGGGTCATACCGTCTTGCTCAAGAGTGTGATAAAGGCATTTCACTCCCTCAGCCTCCATGCCGTTTACAACATTGCCTTGACCATTTCTCTCAGTCTACAGACACAGTTGTCGGATTGATCAACTGCTGAACATGTTCCGTGCAAGGCTACGCGCAACACAAGGACGAGATGCAAACGTGACTAGAACATCCTCTGACACTCTAGAGGAAGCAGGGTTCATGACCTGTCATGACCTTTTTCAGTCATATCCTTGGGCGAACAACAAGAGAAGTTCCTCACTGGTTTCCAGAGGGAGGATAGATGGAAATCACTCTCTGTTTATAGATGAAAACAAACAAGAAAATGGAGATGAGAGATTCTGTAACACAGTGAAACGAAACATTTTTGTATTCATTTCTGTATTTTGTCTTCAGGTCATACAGTGACAAAGTAAGGCATGTGTAATCCGACCACAACCACTCTGTCTGCTGTACCACAATGCACATATAAGTATTTGACTGAATATCTTTACCGAGCATGATGAAGGGTAATCATATTGCAGCTGTTGATAAAGAAATCTGACAAAAGCATCATGGGTTCTCTCTGAACAATGATGGCACTATTGTGAGATGTGTGTGTATGTACTGTAATGTGCTCTGTTTGCAGTGGCGATAACTCATTGTCTACAGTTAACACTTTTCTATTGATTACATAATCGAACAACGTGTTTTTCCAGTTGTATACAAACGTCTCAGGTGATTTGGTGGCTTTATGGATATAGTGATGTTATTTTTGTGAATGTTTTCTGACATTTGAAATACGTCATTCGATATTCTTTGATTCCTGCTTGCTGATTCGTTCAACTTATGGACCGAATTTTCCCATGTGGAAATATGCTTTCTCTGAGACACCAGGGTCACTGAGATCTTACTATTCTGATACAAAATAACGATAATCTGAATGTTAGGTCAGGTTAGGTTAGGTCAGGTTAGGTTAGGTTAGGCTAGGTCAGCATTGCTTGGTTTGGTTGGCTAGGTAAGATTTCTTGAGTCAGGATGGCTTGGTAACATTTATTAGTACATGGTGGTAGGAAGTTGGTTTGTGTTCTATGCTTTACAGATTTTCATAAACTACGATAAGAAAATGCTTTCATTGAACCGCACATTTCCCCTGTACTACATTAGCCTCATCTCCGATTGTAATAGTGGCAGCAATCATCGTTGACGTAATCAAACACAAGAAACAGATTCACTACCGTTAGGAACCTACGTGATCCATCTCTCTTGTTCCAACACTATGTACGACGCCACAAACGATAACTTTACACAGATACTTGATTTGCAAAAAACAATTGACGACAAAGAAAGGTAAGGTCTAGTTTGTTATTCTGACTGGAAAATAATGCAGTTGAGAGGATTATCACCTTTATCATCTTCATTAAGTAAAAAACTATTTGGGAATCTACCGACATCAGCTAATTAGCATATGCAATGAATTACATGAACTTTATAGAGCATATGTCATTAGCAAGACTCGTTAACTGAAATATGGAACTCACTCAGTTCAATGATCATGATGGATATTACTTATGATGAGAAATTAAATGAACACGATTCCTACCATTTACAGGTACAAAGTAATTAACACCTGCACTAATTACTACAAGGGTTATTCACAGCTAATCAGGAGAAAAAGTTTTACTGTGTCATTATTGAGCATGGCGAAGAGCATCAGTGACGCCAGAGTACAGGGAAATGACAGCCAGGGTGTGTGTGTGTGTGGGGAGGGGGGGGGGGTGCGGTGGTGGTGGTGGTGTGGAGGGATGCGGGCAGGGAGGGAGGCAGGGAGGGAGGGAGGGGGCGCAGCGAGGACTCGTCGCGGACCATAAGCTCATTTCACCTAGACAAAGTCTTAATTATCCTTTTTCTTCAATTATTTTTGCGGAATTATCCGTTACTGGCGTAGCCATGTATCCTTTACCCTCCTGCTCCAGGACTCCCTTCTTTGGTGGTTCCCGCAGCGCTCAGGAAGCCAGCCACGTTCATCGGGAGGGATTAAAGGTCAAGATTTGCTGCGATGATGTTGCGTACGTCTTTCTGAGATGAACAGGGGAGGTTGTTTTAGGCATGACGGGTCTTATGTGGCCGTGTTGGACAACAGGACGGTGTCCAGGACGGTAACGAGACTGTTCAGCTCGTACTTGTCTGGAGAGTGTAACTTCAGGTGTGTGCGTGTGTGTCTGGAGATTGTAACTCAAGGTGGGTGTGTGAGTGTCTGGTAGAGTGTTATTTGCAGACTGAGTTGTGAGAAGGAAGGTTATCTAGTGTTTGTCGAGTCCTCACAGTATGAATGTGTATTGTTATTGCCATGTTCATGAGGGTAAAGGGTATCTATGAGTGTAGGTTTCTGAAGTAAGAAGAGGGTATGAACTGTTCATATCCGCTTAGGGTTTATGAGTGTTAATGCAATAATCTGGGTGGGTCATATGCTGATAGAAAAGACTGGATGCTAAGTAGGATGAGATCATACTGTATTGAATGAAGTTTGCTTCACTGTGTATGTGTTGAATGTTTGTGTTTGTTAAGCAACTGGTGTCCGTTCGGAATGTATGTATGGTATGAATGGTGTATGGTTTGTGGTTTGTTACGTTTGTCTTGAAATGGTGAATGAACAGGTGGTTGAGGCGCAGTTCATGTGGACTGGATAAATTGTTTGTGGAAGATGTGGGGGGGATTCTTCTCCACGTCCGCGACGGTTGCCATATATCATGCAAAAAATTCAGTACGACACGTTTGTAATCTTCACAGCCTCGATGTCTGCTTGCGAGACAATCAGTTCATGTACTGTTGACTCAGGTTAGATCCAACTCTGACTCTTCGCTAAACACATACGTGTTTGTGTAATCATGTTGCCTGGACGCTGTGAAGTCTGGAGCATCGAACAGGAAGATGAACTTGGCTCGATGACAAGAATGAGGAGGTCTGTGGGATTCTCCGATGCTCCTCCCCCTCTTCTCTCTCTCTCTCTCTCTCTCTCT
>JAUUDZ010026004.1:0-11140 GCA_032361705.1 Panulirus versicolor | reverse complement strand
TATGTGTATCCCAAAATTTTTACTCAGCTCCCCATCCACTCTTACACATGCATTTACTCCTCTGTAGAAGGCTTTTACACCATCCAACAATTTTCTTCCTATATCATATATCTGAAACACGTCCCACAAAGCGTTCCACTCAACTCTGTCATACACTTTCTCCAAATCCACAAAAGCTGCATACAACTTCTTACCTTTTGCTAAATTCTTTTCTGTGGTCATCTTTACAACAAAAATCTGATCCCCTACCTTTCCTAAAACTCTATTGTTCTTCACTTATTCTGCTTTCAGTCACTTCCATTACTCTGTCATTTGAATTCTTGCATACATTTTTTCTGGTGTACTTAACAGACTTATTCCCCTATAATTGTTACATACATCCTTTGCACCTTTTCCTTTGAAAAATGGAACAGTAATAGCTTTCACCCAATCCTCAGGCACAACTTTCTGTTTCCATGCTAAATTACATATAAGATGCATCCACTCTATCGCATTTTCTCCTCCATACTTCAGCATTTCAGTTGTAATCCCACCCTCTCCAGGTTCTTTTCCTACCTTCTGCCTCATTAATGCTCTTTTTACCTCCTTTTTTGCTATAGGCCCTTGCACTTGTATCCTCTTCCTTCCCTCCTTCATACCCATGCATGTAACAACTGCTGCCTCCCCTTCTCTCACATTCATGAGTTCTTCAGAATACTCTTTCCAACTTCCTTTCACTTCCTCCTTTTGAATTGGCAATTCCCCTTCCTTACTTCTCACATCAACATTTCTCCTCTTACATCCACCTCTTTCCTTTTTTCACCTCTTTCCAGTATAGTCTCTTATTATCCCAAAACTTTTCAGTAAACTTCAAATCTTCATCTACTATATCTTTGCTTTCCTATATCAGCTTCTTAACATTACGCTAACTTATTTTGTATTCTTTCCTCCTCCTTTGCTGAACTTCCACTGGTATATTCCTATTGAGAATTCCACCATATGCCTTTTTCTTCTCTTCCATGGCATTTCTAATCTCTTCTGCCTATCATGCATTGCTCTTTTTATTCCTGTATCTCACTACTTTGTATCCAACTACTGTTTCTACAACCTTTACCAGCATTTCTCTAAACATTTTAAACACCCCATTCACACATGACTGCATTCCTACATTCACTGCACATCCATCTAAGCTTTCAGTTACCTTCCTTTCATACTCATCCCTGTATTTTTCATGATTCATCTACTTGGTTGCCAATGCTTTTACTTCTCCTTTCTTCCTTACACTGAACCTTCACTTCTCCCTGATCCTGATCCTCATGAGAGCTGCGAGATGGGTGGAGTCTCCAGAGAATCCTCTCTCAACTCTTAGTGTCCAGCACAGCCTTTCTCAATCTTTCATCCACTGCCACATAGTCAAGCAGAGCCTTTTGTTCTTCTCTTCCATCATTCCTCATCCATTTATATGTGTGGATCATATTGTGGTGAAAAAAGGTGTTTGCAAGGAATAAACCCCTCTCTCTGAGCACAAGTAACCACAAGATAGCTTCCGTTCTCATTTACACCAGGCATTCCTTATTTACCAACTATCTCATCAATTCCATCACATCCCACTTTTGCATTCATATGTATGTATGTATATGTATGTGAGTTAACATGTCCTTCTTTGTTTATTCCTGGTACTACCTCACTAACGTGGGAAACAGCAATCAGTATGAAAAAGTATGAAATTGAATGATTTCATGATGTGTGGATTCATGGAGAATTTTTTCTGTTTCAGGTCTTGAGGCTTGACTAATTATGTTTCATGGGGTAGTAATTAATCCCTCTAAAACAGAAGATGAACGACAGGCAAATATAAAAAAAGCTTCGAGATTGATGGATGATGAGAAGAATCCATGCTTAAAGGTTAAGTGTGCTTCTATTGCCATATCTACACTGTCTAATACATTGTTTAAGATAAATGGGCTGGCAATGTGAATGCTGCACATTTCTTCATGGTGGCTCACATTCTGAAGTGTGCACCAACATTTTTTTGCTATTTTACTAAGATTGATTGTTGATGTCTGTTATTTCTCATCCCAATCATCTCAGTGTACTTTTGGACATGATTTCTCAATCTCTTTTGCACCCTTGTCTAAAGCATTGAATGTTATCCTTTTTAAACTGGCATTCCCCTTTCTTATTTTTTCAGCTCTTTATGTCTCTCATTTCAATCCATCTGAAGTTAACTCTTTATATAATATGTTACTTATCCTTAGATGGCTCCCGTTGTCACATGATGATTTAACTTTCCTCACATCGTTTTTAATCCAGATGACTTATAGTACCTTTAGTAGCCATTAGAGATCTCTGTCATTACCAGGAAGGTGTTTTAAAATTCTGTTTTTCTCATTACCCCTTCACCCACCACTTTAAGTATGTGGCCTTCTACCTGCATGCCAAACTTAGAGTTCATGGTGACCCTACAGAATCATATAGATCGTTGAATGACCTAGCTAATGAGAAGAGACACTTATGATGTACATTAATGGTAAGGAAGGTGAAGAAGAGCAGTATGAGAAATGTGGAGAAATAAGTGACTGTGAGAGTAATTTTTGTGGAATTATGTAAGGAGTAGAGAGACCAGCATGAGAGGCTACTTTTATTACCCTCCTCTTGGCCTTTGTTTGTATGGGAGAAATTACTTAATACTTATGCATATGTGTTTCTTATGTAATCCTAGAGTAATGGAGAACTGTGATAATACTGTAGATGATGGGCCAAGAACTGAAAATATTCCAAGGAAAAACACCTCCAGTATCCATCCACACATGTGCTAGGGAATCTTCCTTATACCAATTTGTAGCGTGGACAGTGTACAGTAATATTTGTAATTGTATTTGTGTTACTCATCACTGATGCTGTGCATGTGTACAGATTAAGAGAAGAGTGTGAAATATAGATTAACAAAAGAAACACAACCATCAGAATTTTTACCACTCGTTAGCCACTGTTGCTCCAGGCCAATGCAAAGATATTTGATATAAATTCGTGATTATTTTTTGTACTTTTAAATGCCAGTCTTTTATTTCATAAAGAGATTTATTTCTTTTTAATGTCTAAATGAAGATGGGGACTGAAATCAGCACCTCTGTATAAGGGTTGATAAGCCACTGTCTAAAGTGTTTCACCATTACTTGTCAGTTTTTCATCCGACATTCTTTGTCATCCAATCTTTTATGATAATTAGCATTTCTTGATTTTTTTTGTGCACTGTAATTCCTTTCATATACCCCCAGAAAAGGTTTCATGTACCCCTGTTTGACATCCACTGGTTAAAAGAATGTTCACATATCATTTATGCCCTCACCTGTTATACCATGGTTGACTTCAGAAGAATATGTCCCACTTCATACATTACACTGTAAATTCTTCCATTTTATTAGCAGTTTTGATTTACTGTATCATGTTCAAATGATAATTGTCTGGATATGTAAACTGATCCAAAATTGTGAACAATCCTCATCATGTATGATTTCCGTATGGGCACCAAAGACAGCATTTGATTGATAGGGTTTACAAAACTGATTTACCCCACAATATATTTTATAAATTTTGCAGTATCTTTTCTAGCATATTCCTAGTGTGATCCCAAGATTACTAGAAATTTTTTGAGGTATTCTAGCTCTGTGGTCTTGGATGAGTACTATCAGTTTACCTATAATGAGGTTTTGCCTGAATGGCAGGGCTAGCATGTGGTGTCAATGCCTGCCTAGTTTGTTGGATTGTATTGTTTCTGCTGACTTAGGAGAAGAGAGGCTACCATTTTTTTTTTTTAAGAACTTTCAGTTATTGTACATCCTAGAGGGCATAGCTTTGAACTACAAAGTTTGGTTTCATATAAAAGCCAAAAGTCTTTCTCATTCTGAGTCCGAGGGTGTAAAGAAGCATCATGTAGATCCAATCATTTGACCATAAGAACTGACAGGTATGGTCAGTAATCATTTTGAATTTTTGCTTTTTGATGCAGGTATTTGATAAAGAGACCCAGAATAATTTTTATTAAATGATCAAAAAGTAGCTGAAGCAGAACTGGTTCCCTTGCAGGTTCTAAAAATTTTTGTAATGCTGCTTAAGCATATACCTTTAAAGGTTGAGTGTCTGACTGTCCCAGATTTTTCCGTGAAATTGGGTTTGGAAACTAATTCCAACTCAGATCCTTTCTTAACATAGCTACTTTTACCTGTTGAATTTCCAAAAGTCTTTGAAGCCCTGGAGCCAATCTCTGTCTCGAAAGAAGCTATTATGGCAGGAAGGCTTGTTTTATAGCTTTGAAAGGGCTTTCTTGAAAGGATGCCTGTGTCTTTGGTAGGGATGAATTTAGAATGAATGCTCCTCCTCCTCCTTGTAAGAGAATTGGATGATGGCAAATCCCTCTAGCACTTCCCTTGCTACAGTGAGAAGTATCAGGATCCCTACTTTCTGACTGCACCGTATACCTACCTTAGAGGTATTAGGGTTGAGATGCTGTTCTGCGTACAGTAACCGGTATGGAGAATTTTTGTAACTTAATAGCCTCATAGAAAAAAAAGAAATTCATGCAATAGGGAAGATTGAAGTAGTTCTAATTACTCTTCTTTAGAGGAAAGGAAGATGCAGCCAGTCATCTACATTTTTTGTCATCAAGAACAGAAAAAGGTGTCTTTGTAAAGAACTGTAAGTGTTTCATGACCAGTCCCATGACTCTCCTGGTGAGGTCTATCTCAACTGAATATTCCATAAGAGTTATTATAAAGGTTAGATATATCAGCAGAGGCTGTAGAGTTTCACTTGATTTTAAGTAAGAGGAGGTCTCAAACAGCAAATTGGATGAAAAATTGGATAAATGCCTCCAGTTCCTATTCGATGGGCCAGTTCAGGGAAAAGTTTGATGTTAGTTATATAAAGAGAAGTTCCTTCTGTCTCAATCAATTGGCCATTCTGAACACTCACAAAAACTGTTTTGGTTATTTTGGTTATTTTAAAAACAAAAAAAATGGATATCAGTTTTTGCTTTCTGTAAGGGCTTACTTAGAATTGAAAACTTTTCCATGGAGAAGGCTAGGGTAGCAAAAAGACCAAGATTATCAAAAGCCACACTCTTTAGGTACTGAAGCCTAAGTTTTAGGTCATAATGTAATGATTAGTCTTCTTAGAAGAAGCCAAGACTGACCAAAGCTTAAAGAATATGGAAGATCAAATGTGTTCCAAGCAGGCATTATATAAAAACTGATTCTACAGAGGCAGCCTTAGGCTAAGAGGCAGAGACAGCCATTGCTATCCTTTGATATGTTGGGACCAGGAAAAAGCTCGTGGTCCTGAATTCGAAAACTACCTTTTCTATGCAGGTAAGGTTGGGAACTGAGGAATATAGTCCATGTCTTGTTGAAAAATGGATCGGTCCCAATAAGTTTCACTGTTTTGGAGAATTGATTTCAAAGTGGAATTCTTAGATTTTTCAGAAGATTTGAATAGTGTCTTTTTCTTTGAGCAGAGGAGCAACCACAAACCTACCGAAAGAGGGTGCTAATGGTCTAGTGTCTTACCCTGTTACAGTCACGTGCTAATGCTGAAGATCCGGATACTCAAGGAGAGAGAAGGCCTGGGCCTGTTCTCTGTCCTGAAAAGACCTGTAACTCTAAACCCCAGGATCTGAATCAACTGTCTGTTGATTAGTCCAGGTTAAATATGGAATAATGCCCTTATGGCATTCTTGTTAAATATAGGGGAATCCTACGAGGCGGTTAGGGAATGGATGTGGTCTTTCTTTGTCTGTTTCTGGTGCTACCTCGCTAACACAGGAAATGGCGATCAAGTATGAAAGAAAGTGTGCTTGGAGGAGTAGCAGCAGATATCTTGATTGTAGACTGGAGCTATTAGAACCAAATTAATCTATCTCCCCAGGTAAATCTGAGTAGGAGAGATCTTCCTAAATTGGTTATTTTAGGGAATTTATTGGTGCTTATATTCCCAAATGGGAGAGACATCCTTGGTGACATAAACTTCTTCAGGTTTGTTTTTCTCATCAGCTGATACCTCAAGCTCTACCTTGGTTCAGAAGCCTGACATTGAAGCTGTGGATTATAGAATCTGCACTTGATTCTGTATATCATTTTTACTGTCTAAGATATTGGTAACAAAAGTGATTTCTGTTATATTCATCTCTCTACCCAAAGACAGTATCAGTTAGTCTGGAAACTCTTCCAGTTTTTTCTTGAAGATTCAGATTCTTCTGAAGTTTTAGAAGCTCCCTTTTTAGAGTTTTTCCGACTTTTGTGTTTATGAAACAACCCTTTCAGACTTTTCATGTTATAAACGAGCTTAGTAATGCAGGGCTATATGAGGGCCCTACAAGAATCATTTTTGGAAAGTTTTGATATATATCTCTGTTGACTTGAGATAAACTATTCCCAACTTTCGTTTCAAGGAGTCCAATTGTTGCTGTGTTACAGCTTCAGTGGGAAATGTTATTCTTAAAGGATTTCTCTTATGATGTGGTATCCTTTTATCTCTATTTGAAAATTTTCTTCTTGATAGCCCTTTTTGCTGGAAGAAGAGATCATAAGATGTATGCAATTTCCAGACATATGAAACATTTCTTCTTTGGTGATGATATATTTCTGGTAAAGATAGATCCAGCTCTATGCTATTGAAAAAGTTGGGTTTAGAAATACCCGATGTTGTGATTTGTTCCGAGAAGATAACAGCTAGAGCACTTCATTCCATATGCTTAGTTAATTCCCAGAAGGATTTGTAGGGATCACCAGTTTGTTTAATGTATTTGTTAACAATATTGTACTTTAGATGTTGAGGATCGACCTTGTGTGATGTTGGGGTTGTTATCTTTTGGGCAGATGGTTATTGGTGTGCTACAAGATGGCTATGAAGGTAATTTTTGCTTAACTTTAGGCAGGTGGTGCCTTCTGGCACCCCCTGCAGCTCTTTACCTTCATCATATGCCTTAGTGGGCTGCTCTGTGGTTATTAGGCCAATATGAAAGAGTACTAGCTTGCCTTATATGGCAGTTGATGAGGTTGAAATTTTGATGATACACCCAGATTGAAGGTAAAATCTTTTCTTAACCCCATGTGCAAATATCTTCTCTGATGCACATAGGATCATGATTTTGGTAAAGAAATGGCTTTCTCCAATTCATATCAAAATTTTTTGACAAATTCTTCATAAAAGTGCTGTTTGTCTACTGATTTCTTGTCACTGCTGTAATATGAGTATTATTCTGAATAGTTTAAGATTTATAGTAAAGTTTCCAACCATTTTCAATAAATGTTTAAGAAGGGGATTGTAAATGATCAATTTGATATGGATACACATATTCTTGAAAGAGATCAGTGACTTCATTTTGTTTGCACCTATAGATTCCATGCTCTTAATATTTTTGTTACTCTCTTTAGAAGTTTTACAAATGAGTAATGTGTATTGTAAGAGGTATACTTTTCACTCGAGTAACATCTTAATTCATATTTCAGGAACACAAGTTATCTTTCAAGTGCTTAGATGAAAACAACTTCAACCGAGATACTTGTACTGGATATTTTGAGAATTACAAAAGGTGTAAAGAGTTTTGGGTAAGTATGGTTTTAATTTTTTTTTTATGTTAGCTGAGACAACACGGGCACCTGAGGCCCAAATCAAGGCCATCCCTTTAACACTATATGTATATATATGTATACCCTAGCCTGAGCCAGGTACTCATTTTATCGATTAACCCCTAGGGGTGGATGAACAGCTGGGTTGACTGCCACACCCAGGATTTGAACTTATGTGCTCGACCCTGGGCGGCCTGTGAATGCATGATGGTCATGAATATTAACTGCTTCACCATGGGAGTCCATTAAGATTATAATAGAAGACAGAATAAAAGAACACTGAGAATGGAGTGAAAGAATTTAAAGAGGCAAGGGATTTACTATATATGTATGTAGGTGAAGCACAACTCGGTTTTAAGCATAGAGATTTTTTTCAGAGCTTAGATAGGGATGAGATAAAGTTGCCACAGCTTCTCTTTCTTTCTGCCTTGTCTCAGTAGACTTTACAGTTTGATAGGAAACCCAGCTAATAGGTATATATGATGACCACAAAAGCAATCCATTTGGTATTGGCCAGTTGTGAGGCCATTAAGGTGAATGTAAACATGAGATATATTTACATCTAATGCTGCTCAATAGATGGTTGCTCCTTCACTTTAGATCACTATTCCCAGAATCAGATTAATGTATCCCTGACATATCTAATCCATTGATTTTTGCAAACTTCAGGGATTGAGAGGGAAGGATTGGTAAAGATGAGGAAATATGCAAAAAATGAATGATGTAGTAAAGCTTCTTCATATTGTAAGACACTGAGTAGGAGGAAAGAGGAAAGCATTGAATTTGTCAGCTTATTGAAGGATCTTGACTGATAGGTACTTGAATCTTATGGAGTCTCACCAGACATACTTAAGGAGTATGCAGAAACTCTTGGTAGGCCATATGGGGTATTCAAAGAATGGTTTAGTGCTAAGGGAGTAGAAGATGGCAGGTTGATAGAATGGCTACTTGGCTATTCTTGGGGATAGGAGAGAAAGAATACTGCTTATGTATTCCCTGTGTGTCAAAGAGGGTGACTAAGAGTGACAGGAGTGGATGACTGGAAATCTTCCCTTCCCATATAACTTTTCAAAAGAAAGAACAGAGCAAAGAGCCAGGTGAGGATTTTTCCTCCTAAGGCCCTGCCATCTGTTCTTGAAGCTACCTTGCTGGTGCAGGAAAATGGCTAATGTATGAAAATATATATATAATACGGTGCATTACACATGACAGCTAGAGACTGAGTGTGAATGAATGTGGCCTTTTTTGTCTGTTTTCCTGGTGCTACCTCGCTGCAATGTGGGGTAATGATGCTTCTCACTGTTTCATGGGGTAGTAACAGGAATGGATGAAGGCAAGCAAGTATGAATATGCACATTTGTATATATGTATCTGTATATGTATGTATGTTGATGTGTATATGTGCATGTATGGGCACTTATGTTTATATATGTGTATATGAGTAGATGAGCCATTCTTCATCTGTTTCCTGGTGCTACCTTGCTGATGCAGGAAATGGCAATCAAGTATAATGAATAAATGAATAATGAATTCCTTTTTGTTATTACAGGCCCAGATGATTTATTTTAGTGCCAAAGATGATGGGATAGTATAGGAAGATTTTACTTTGATTTTCTTCTTCATTCTGTTATGTCAAACTCCATGCAGGCTTACAAAAAATGTGCATAGTATTTCATAACCTCTTTTTTATGCTGACTCTTCTTACCAGAGGGAATGGAAGGTGGGGAGTGAGCCTTTGTGTTCTCTCCTTACCTCCCGTACTTAGTATTAGGTAAAGCTCAAAAATAGATAACCCAGACATGGGCCAGTGTGTTCTCATTTGTGTTTCTCCCATGTACCATAGTTCCCCAAGTATACTTATGGATGTTCCAATTTTTTACCAAAGATTCCCTGTTGCCATTCATTTTCAGTACACCTCCACACGTTGTTCACCATTTTCACTCACACTGGATACTTCATGGTCCCAAATGACACACTTGACTGTTGCATTACACACTCCTGCATTCAAATCACCCATTATTAACTTAGTTCGTATTTAGAATTACAGATACTAATTCAGTCCCTCTCAAACAATCAGCACTAACAGTCACTCACCTCTCATAATCCACCTTTTTTTTTTTTTTTGCCCTTATCAGTCTTGGTCTTGCATCCTTACACACAATTACACATCCCCACAACTCCCTCATGCAGAAGTGCCATCTCCACCATAGCTCACACCCGTATGCTAACTACTTCTTAAACCATTTATTCCTCTTTCCCTTGAGCTTAGTTTTACTCAGAGCTCGGTCATCCAGTTTCCTCTCTCCAAACATGCTAGGTGTCTCTCCCTTCCAATCTTGGTTATATTCATGCACATTCAGACACCCCAGGCTGAGCCTTCAAGGAGGATGAACACTTCTTGCTTGGTTTCTGTTTTTGTTTCATCTTTTAGAAATTGAAAAACAAGAGAGTTGGGTTTCCAGCCCCCTGTTCCCACCTCTCTGACTTACATTCTATGACATGCAGGAATTATGGAGATATACTTCTTTCTCCTGTACCACAGGGATATTATTATTATTATTATTGTTATTATTATTATTATTATTATTATTATTATTATTATTATTATCATTATTAATGTTATTATTATTATCATTATTATTATTGCAGGATGAGTATCCCGTATCTGAAATGCCTGGGACCAGAAGTGTTTTGGATTTTGGATTTTTTTGGATTTTGGAATATTTGCATATACATAGTGAGATATTGTGGGGATTGGGACCCAAGTCTGAACACAGATTCCATTTATTTTTCACATACACCTTATACACATAGGCTGAATGTAATTTATACAATATTTTTGATAATTTCGTGCATAAATCCAAGTTTGTATAACACTAAACCATCTGTGGTTGTTTGGCATCACCTTCATTCCTGACTCTGAATTCATATGTTACTGATAAGCAATCACATACTTACATTTATTCACGCATAAGTACTTAAGCAGTAAAAAAGATATGAAATTCCATTAATACAGTGAAAAAATGATGTGTCTTGGTGTGGAATTTTCCACTTATAACATTATGTCATCACTCAAAAGTTTTGGAGTTTGGTGCATTTCAGATTTTCAGATTAGGGATGCTCAACCTGTATTATTATTATTATATTATTATTGTTGTTATTATTATTTATTTATTTATTTTGCTTTTTCGCTGTCTCCTGCGTTAGCAAGGTAGCGCAAGGAAACAGACGAAAGAATGGCCCAACCCACCCGCATACACATGTATACACATACTCGTCCACACACGTACATATGCATACCTATACATCTCAACGTATACATATATATACACACACAGACATATACATATATACACATATACATTATTCATACTGTCTGCCCTTATTTATTCCCATCGCCACCCCACCACACATTAAATGAAAACCCCCTCCCCCGCATGTGCACGAGGTGGCGCTAGGAAAGACAACAAAGGCCACATGCGTTCACACTCAGTCTCTAGCTGTCATGTATAATGCACCGAAACCACAGCTCCCTT
>JAUUDZ010025993.1:0-11140 GCA_032361705.1 Panulirus versicolor | reverse complement strand
CTGAGCAACACTAATCCTACATAATTAACTGGAAACGATATTCTTTAACAGTCAGACTTAAGTCTTAAAAAATGAAGGCGAGAACTTTTAGAAAACAAAAATGATTATGGTTTGCGTGTTGGTCAGTCAAGCAGTTAAGAGTCCCTGGCAGGGTAGACAGGTCAGGAGAGAAGGTGAGAAGGTTACTGGAAAGATAGGGCGAGCCAAGGGAATGGCTGGTAGGTAAATGAGGTCAGGATGAAAGGTGGGAGTCCTGCTGGAAAGATGTGGAGGGGGAAGAGGTTAGTAGAGAGGTGGTTGGGCTGATGGTAAAGTAGAGCGGGAACTCGTTAAGGTAGATGGGGGCAATCGTTAAGGTGGGTGGAGTTGGTAGTCAAAGTGGGAGGGGCAATGGTTAAGGTGGGTGGGGAGGTGGTTAAGGTGAGTGGGACGGTGGTTAGGTGGAAGGGACGGTGGTTAAGGTGGGTGGGACGGCGGTTAAAGTGGTTGGGACGGTGGTTAAGTTGGGTGGGACGGTGGGTAAGGTGGGTGGGACGGTGGGTAAGGTGGGTGGGACGGTGTTTAAAGTGGCTGGGACGGAGGTTAAGGTGGGGGGGGAGGTGGAAAAGGCGGATGGATGGATAGTGGAGCGGTGGTCAAGACGAAGGTAAAATTGATGGGTCAGTGGAAACGTGGGCGGGTGAGTGAAAAGCATCTAAATAGGTGGAAAGACTGTAAAGTCGGTGGAACGGTGGATGAGTGGATGAAACTGCCACCAGGTCGATGGAAAGGTGAGCAAGGGAAAGGTCGTCGGTGGAAAAGGAGCTCGAGACGATGAAAAGGCAAATAAGATCACTAGAAAGTTGAAGGTTCGGCGAGCCGAGGGGGCATTTAGTGGAAAGGTATACGAGTAGGTACAGTAAGGTGGGGTCGGTGGAAAGGCTAGGGAGCAGGAGGAGCAGTAGATAGGTAGTCAGGTAGGGTCGGGCGTTAAGTACGGCTCTGGCCTTAGTAAAGTTAAGGCGAGCCTTGAGGCCGGCGAGATGGTCCTCAAATCCATCACTTGACGGAGAGGACATGAACAAACAGATATATGATCCTGTAGGCCGACACGTAGTGAGGTCATTATCCATGACTCGTCAGCCACCTGCTGGTGGGACCAAAACTGCATATACTGTCTTCCCTACACCACGTCCCTCTACCTTCTCGAGGAACAAATATAATTCTACATCTACAGAGAAAACATACAATCCCTGTCGTGCGCACTAAAAAGACCAGAGATATTCATGTACTTACGATAAACAAATCCAGCCTCACACAGGGAGATTACAAATAATTCTTTACTCATTCACTTTCGAACTGCGAGTATCAGAGCACAGGCCGTCAGTAAACAAGGACCCGTACCAAGCAGACGTGAGACGAGTCCAAGAAAAACAAATTACCGAAGTATTTAACTCATTATCCTCATTTACCAAGCATCAAAAAGCCATTACCCCTGACCCCTTACCTAGCCCCCAGGACAATCACGCTCCTCTCCTAACGTCTGGACCCGCGCGTGCCATCAACACCTGCCTGAGAGGAAAGTCTCGTATGTCAGTGATTCACAAGCAAAGAATCTCTCGAGGCCAGCAGCAGCCCTTCTGAGATGCGAGGTGGGAGATGGTGTGTGGTATAACAGAAACTTTGGGTTTCCTGCTGGTGCACTGGTTACCCTGTGTGATAACATGAAGATAATGTACAAAAAAAAGTTCCCTCATAAATAAGCCTTGCAGATCGTGTGATTTCCTCTGACTCTGACATAACGACTTTTTTCCCATTGAATGATATAAAAATGGAACGGAGACAAATGGTAATGCTGTGGTATAACACGGGAACACTACTCCCTTAGTCGCAAAACATATACAGTTATAACGAACCAATATTACATAACGTACAACCGAACGATATTCGTTGACCCCATAATCACGACTATACGGCCCTCAAGTAAGACGTTACGAACCTTAAAATCATGACGATACGACCAGTGGGTCTGATGGCCTGGCATTTGACTTGACCCTTCAAGTGTGAAATCAAAGGCTACATCCTCATACTCGAGAGGACTTTTATCCTGTAGAGTCGTACCGTCCAAGCTCAAGCGGTTTACCAGTATTGTACGAAAAATAAGCTTAATTATTCTCCTACGGTACACACAATGAAAGGCTTTATATCGCTAATCAGCTTAACTAAAAGACAACCGATTATTTTGTACCATAGTAAGACAATCTTACCTGGAGAATGTTGATCCCTCTGTTACAAAACATGCAAACAGTTAGCTATTTTCCTCTTTAGTTAGGAGTTGGCTGGCCCCTGAGGTATCCAGAGAGTGCGGACAATACTACAACCTGAGAGCCCCGACACATGTACACACACGATCCTGGATAAGAAAATGCTTCCATCTCAGCTTTTTATGTTCTCAGATGCCAGATAAAGTCTGCTGGATGGGGGCACAACTCATTTCAAGTTGTAATACATTTTAGAAACACGGTATGAAGTTGTATGAACAGTGATAAACCTGACAGAGGATACACCCAGATACAATTACTGAAAGGGTCCGAGAGTACAGTTGCCTAAAAAGGACACTGAAGAGGAGTAGGAGGGTGAGGGAAGCGGTCGAGGTCCCTCACTCTGAAAAAAATTAAGAGCTTTATGGCATTAGTGTAGAATTAGATTCCATTTGGCTTAAGATTTCCTACCTTCTTATCTACGTGTTTTTTTATGGCTCTGAGTTTCATGTGGAATGTGCTCATACTACAGTTTTTGGTTGTGTAGCTACAACTGGGAGAGTGATATAAGCTCTTAATGTTACTCGCAATAAGCTGAGGATTAAAGGATGCATTAAGTATTGTTTACAAGCAACGGTTCTCCTGACCACTTAAGCTGCACAAGCAAGTTTGCAAATATAGCTCCACAGGTGCGCTTTCACGTGCAGGCATCTCAATTTCTCTCTGTCTCCCTGAATCACGGTCCTACCCAACTACACGAGTCTCCCAGCAGCCGTCCCTAGGTAGTGCCGCTGTGGCACAGCAGACTCACCCTGGCCAGCCAAAGTGATAGAGAAATCCATTAACATCCAACTGTGGGGCCACACGCGATGTCATAGTCAATCTTCGAGCGGCCCATCTCGGACGTGGGCGAGGGAGGTAACTTTGTTGAGAGTGAGGGCGTAGAGGAGAGTAGGAGGTGACGTTTGGTGGGAGCTACGAGTATGGTGGGGCTGAGAATGGTGTCTGATGGGATAGGGGTAGTTAACGAGGCTGGAGGAGGGTATCTGTTGGGAGCTGCTGATGTGGGGGAGTTAGGAGGACGGCATTTACTTGGACTAAGGGACAGTGTTTTAGAGAGAAAGAATGTGGTGGGGGCTGCAGATGGTGACTTCTGGCAACAGAATGTAATGAGAGCCAGGGATGATGACTGTTATGTCTCCTGGAGGTGCGGTGGGGAACAGGAAATTGATGTCTTTAGAGGTGGAGGGTTCTAACGGGCTTGATAAAAAAGTCTACTTTATTTTTAATATATATAAGACTAAGCGGTGGCATGCATTGAATATAAAGATGTGGAAGATATGAGGTGTCGACTGATAGTGGGAAAGGGACTTTGTAAGAGACTGAAAGGAGATGTTTCCTATGAAAGGGTGTGGAGAAGGCGAGCGAACAGTGTATGTAGCTCCAGTGTTTAGCAATGGAGAGAGCTGGGGGTTTAACAGTTTCTAAGAGCAAGGGTTTGGAGCTTTGCATCTCCCAAAGCTATGACAGTTATAGACGCAAATCACCCTAACCATCATCAGAGAGTTACCAAGGTAGGGCCTCAGCGGTGACCTTCGACCCTATGGACTGTTGTCAGCCCAGATTGATCCGTCCCAGAGGCCTGATCCGGCGAGAACCTAATACCAACGTACCACAGTCCTCTGGTGACGACTGGGCACCTCCTGACCTCTAATGTTAGTACATCCTCTAAAGGCTACGCACACATCATGTGTGTTTTCTAGCCTACAACTGTTATTTTCAAATGCGAATATCAGTGCAAAATTCGGGGGCAAAACTCCTTGTAAGGAAAAGGTGTTGGTGTTTGTGGACGGGCGGAAAAGACAGAGGGAGACTGTCACTGCTATCAGCGTCGTCATCGCCAGCAGCAGCCACAGTCCGCACGAACACCTCCATATTCGTCCACTGGCACGGGGAGGGAGAGCATGGGGGGTAGGGTGAGGGGTGGAGTAGGGGAAGAGTGAAAGGGGAATATTAGGAGGGGGAAGAGAGAGGTGGAACAATGGTAATGGAAAAACTTTGGAAGAAGAAGGAAGGGAGGAAGGAGAAGCAGATGGGAGGGAGAAAGAGACGAGATCGCCCTGAAGGACGAGGACAACAATACAAGGGTCGGAGGACCTTGTGACTCGCCAGAAATTTACAGTTTCGTTATACACAGTATTCAGCGGACGTAGACGACACGACACTTCCTGGCCCCTCACACCATCGTCAAGAACTCTAGCAAATCTGCTGCTGTGAACAGTTTTGACCGCTGACCGATGTACACATACAGAGTATCAGGACTTGACACAAGAGGTAACTACAGGCTTCTCGCTTCATAACATATGCTTTCTCTTAACATTATTTCTAATCTCAATTATACATACTTTCACATACGACTAATTTGCAGACAATAAGTGTAAGTATAGAGTAAAGTATATTTGTCTATTATTTCGAATAATCAATCAAACTAATTGTGTCAAAAAACATTTTCCAAGACGAAAGAAGTTATCAATAATACGGGATCACTCGGGTTACCTCCGTATAAATACATGATGATTTCAACCAGACAGTAAGTAGTGCAAAAAATATAATTCCTTGTTCACGTATATCCTGGACATGTAGCTGAAACTATGAAAATTATTAATACATTCTCTAATATGACTTTCTTGATAAAGCGAGAGGAACATCAACATATTTTCACCCAAAGAGCAACAATCTACATATGTTTGCTATTTTTTCTCACGCCATTCCACTATATTTTATGACTAACATGGACCTCAAGTTGTACTGTATATACTGTACATTGTACTGTATCCCCTAAAACATATTTCCTAACCCACCTGTAGATGTGCCATGACTCTGGGCTGCTGTGTAACATAATACATAAGTGTACAGTTACCCAGTCTGGCGTCACATCTTCCCGCAGTTGAAGTGGTTCTCTGGCCGTGCCACTGGACGCACATTTCTGAATATAGTTCATATACACATACCAATCCTTTAATCACAATAAATGGAACCTACACTATCCATATCCCATCCTCCCTATTGGTTGTATTTTTACACCCAAATCTCTATCTAAACAAATGTAGCTACTGGTCCTATTAACACGGATTGTCATGTAAAAAAAAATCATTTTTTCTTATAGTGACCGAGATGGCCCATCTCGGGTGAAAGAAAATGTAAAAGCAAAATAACGCAGAAATTAATCCGGGCTCCATAGGTGTTTGTAGACCTGACTCAAAGTACCAAGGTAATATATTTACGTATGTAATACACACACTCTTACCGAGAATGTGATTCGCTCCAACATTGCGAACCTGAATAAATCACGATCAAGCTTCTTAATTCCACGAATCCTGAGTATACGAACACAAAACTCTGGAGTATGCCAATCGTGTTCAGAAAGCAACAAGTATGACAAAAAAAAACAAAAAAACTACGTGTTCCTGAATCCTTGAATCTTCCTTATAATAATGCAGTGTAATTCAAGCAGCCATAATCTTCATATCTGGTTAAATCATGTTGACCTCTGACACGGGGATCTAGAGGTACTGATGATATGCTAGGGGAAATTTCAGAACGCTAACAGAGTCCACCATATAATTACCACTTATTTGTCTCCCCAAACGTGTTAGCTGCCTATGTGACAGTTAGTCATACAATCGTGAGGCCTCCTTCTCTTGAACTTAAAACACATGTACGTCACACTACTACACTGTGTAATAAGATATATCCCGAAGCGCCTTTCTCACGTATCCCTCCGTCAGGTTTACCCTGCCCGCCCAAAATGTGCCTCATCAGGCAGCACATACATCTCATACCCACTGAGCCGCCATCACCACCCGACTCCCGTCAGGGCCATGCTAGCAGAGCACTACAACGCTTTTTTCAACCCAACAAATAATGCTGAAGAGCCAGGAAGAGGTCCCAGTGAATGCAGGTAAGAAGGGAGAATGTCTTATATAGATGAATGTAACAAAATAATACTAAATGAAAATATACAAGTTACCAATTGCCTGTCTGCGTCTGTTAATCAAGACACCGTTGACAAATTTTGTCTCAAATTATGAAACATATCCTACACAGTCTGATAATGGAACAGAGCAGATCTCTCTGCCCGTAATATTATCAGGTATATATACATCTTCCGTTATAATCAGATATATATCAAATCTACTTAAACCTACCGTTTCCCTGTAAAGATACATTCCACCTCGCGCGATATGAGAAATATAATGAGAAACGTATTACTTCTAGTTTAAATATGACTACATTTATGCGCACATGTGTAAACAGTTACACACAAAAAAAAAGCAGATCAGTCCATAAGAACGATCTTCAACAGAGACCAGAGGTTTAGAACGATGTAACAGAGATGGCTGAGACCTTAAGGGGTGGATAACATCTAAGTTACTCCAGCATGTTTATATGTAATACTATAAAGCCGTAGGCGTGAGGCTGGGGGGAAGGGAGGAGGCCGCAGTAATGAGGAGGCAGCTACCGGAGGCCCGGGACCTCCCCAGCCTCAGATGTAATCAGTGAGGCCACTCACTCCAGGGGGCACCTCCTCACTGCACCACGCTTGCAAACTCCTCTTGACAGATACAACTAAATTATTTGGCCGGGTGACTGTTCAGACCTATCATTACGAGCAGACTAGTCTTGGAAAAAACAAAAGACTAAAATCACTTGAGAGAACGTAACTGGCCAAGCAGTAATTTCTCTGCCTACAAACCAGTTTCCCCGCTCGACCACTGATTCATGTCGCCAGATAAGGGAAACTGTTGAATAAATTACATCCCAGCTTACGATTTAGACGTCTAAGATTGCAGCATCTCGTGCCAGCGTCGTAAATACGTTGTAATAGCTGCAGAACGTTCAATAAATTCATATACATCCTAACTATTCACAACAAGGACGACAGTTAGAAGTTTATATATCAAAGCAAAACGAGGATGGGTTTACTTAACCGTGCCGCATCTGATTCTCAAGTTCACACTGCAGGTCGTGAAATACGGCAGGAGAGGACAGTGCGCATGTGATATCCCCCTGTGTAAAATAAAGAGTTACCTTATTTCGCCTGCTTCTGGTCACGCCGGGAGGGAAAAGTGACCCACGATGAGGTTGTTTCACTTGAGTACAAACTCGTCGGAGAAATTCTCACTCCATAGGAGTCCACATTTTCCCTGTTACTGATTGTAGCACAGTTTTGAAGCTCCAGGATACCCTGGAGAAGAGGTCGTGCGTTGTACCATAATACCACAAAATCATATTTTAAGATGATAATACAAAAGATATGATTTCATATTATCACATACATCTACAAAATTAAGTTCAAGGAGACTAGATAAGTAAGGTCCACTGGCCACTAACAGTCCATAGACCATTTCCCAGGTGGTCCACAACAAAGCCAAAATAAATTCAAACATCCATCCATTATAGCACAGTCCATATAGACTAAAGAAAAATAAATATTTGTTATTTCTGTTCGTTCAAGACCTTATCAGAAAACCTAAAATTCTTATCTCTCCCCTACATATCTGTGACCTGTTCGTTCAAGGTCTTATCAGAAAACCTAAAATTCTTATATCTCCCCTACATATCTGTGATCTGTTCGTTCAAGATCTTATCAGAAAACCTAAAATTCTTATCTCTCCTCCTCTACATATCTGTGAGAGTCTAGTTACTCTGCATTACTGGCCATCAAGACGCAATACCGCTCAAAGCTGGACGTTGAACCTTATCTCCCATGTACATTATGGGTCACTCAGCCGAATATTTTAGCTCTAATGGCAAAGAAGCGATGTCAGAACTCTCATTAACTGAATTTTCTTCCATATTCTTCAGTTATTCAAGTCTACCTAATTCAGGTCATTCACAACACACCAGTTGTAAGTGATTTTGTATACTGTCACCAATATCGAGTCTGACATGTTAAGTCTGAAAATAAAAATATAAAGACGCAATTCTTTGTCCTTACTCCTCAGCGTTTCTACGCACAACACTGAAAACTTCATTAGTTACACTAATGGTCCACGGAGTAAGTGGGCAAGGTTTTGAGTACCTGGACTAGAGACACATCAGAAGTACTACTAATCAAGTTGAACAACAAGTGCACCTTACACATCTACAGTCAGGTAAAGAGCAACTGAATCCAACCCTCTATCACTGATGCTTAAAACACATTACGTTAAATCTTCAGATTTATGTAAATATATAAATGTTTTTTCCCTCATTTGTGCTAGGATTAAGGACTGAAATTAAGGTAGCCTCAAACATCACACAGCAGGACCCATAATCACAATCTAACGGAATACTGCAGAGGTTAATATGTTTATATTGTATCTAATTTTGTAGTTATGAAGGTGTTGGTGCGTAGCTTATCAAGTTACACTGGTTGGGTCAGCATCTAGCAGGGGCACAGCGACGGTCCGGCTGCGGCACTGCCTTATATAGGAGGAGGAGGAGGACGACGAACACTCCCTTATCCCCGGGGACTTCCACGGTGCTGTGACCTGTGACAAACGGATCTCTGAACGGCGTTTCAAATGCTGACTCAATATGATATCCCTGTATGATATCTGTTGACTCAGATTTTTCTTGCATATTCCAAACAAACTAGGCATGACCCCTTAGGACTATCATGGAGTACTCTGAAGGGAGAAGTGTTCCCAATATTTTTAAACCGAAGATTATATGATTCGTCCTGCGCTCAAAAGCAGAAATGCACATTGTTCCAGCACCGATCATCCTGCTGCCAGCGGTGGGCATGAACCCTACACACAGCAGTTCCGTGTTCCCCGTGCATGTGAACGAACCCAGGCAGCTTATGTACAAATCTTTGCGTATCTGACCTCCTTTCACGAGACATTTACAGGAGATTTCAGTGTATACCATAGAGAATGGCTTGGCTCTTATTTTGGATGATCCCGGTTGGAGTCGAGTCCTTTTGTCTTTCCCCATTTAATGACTTGGAGCAAATAATCAAACACCAGAGACGAAGTTTTGATCGTCATGATCTCTCCTCCAATGCATCCCACCTCTTTATTTACCTCTGAAACTTCTCACTGTTTCTGCCTTCTTGAGGCCTTACGCCCATAATCCTATCTTTCCAACATCCAGGTGGGCACGTCCACCTTCTAACTGTTCTGGTACTTTGAGAGACTTTAATGGTCTTCTTTGTCCAGCCTTTACAGTGACTTTCCTTGGGACTTGTACTATTTTGTTGGCAGGGCTGCCTCCACGTATGCTAATCATATAGCTGAGATTATCTTGGGAGGGAGGAAATCTTGTTTTGATGCCTGTCCCATCACGAACACAGGGTATTAGCCCGTGAAACTCTTCCCTTTCCCCTGAAACTTATTCTGCTCAGGAAATCAAAGTATGGTGATCTGACGTCATCTGACAGGTTATGGCATGTCTTTGTTCTCCAAACTTCCTTTCCTTGGCCTTTCTACTTTCATTTATTTCTTTAATGCTTATCCTCCATTCTAGTCGCAACACCGCAGTATTCGCTGATCTAACACCCTCTCCCTCTCATCCTATCAACAGTGGTGACCCTCAGGGTTCCAGTTCATCACATACCTTCATTCTTCTCTCCATAATAATATTTTCTTTTTCCTTCAGTCTCTAACCCTCTTCACACTCACGCCAGTGATTCCATCTAAATCCTCTCTATTCACTATGATGTAACACTATCTCTTCTACAGGTATTACTTCGGTCCCTGCCCTCGCGAGCTGTTTACGTGTGTCACACCCACAAAGGCCAAGACCCGCGGCACGCAATTAGCTACTGCTTCCCATAGTTCCTGTGTGGAGACCAGTTACACGAGGACTGAACACTATGACGCCAGCTTCTTACATAGAACAACAAATCTGTCGTTCCTTCCTTCTTTTGTTTTTCCTTCATCACATAACCCTCCCACATTTAAGAGTAGGGTTTTCAAACACATAAGAACATCAAATTAATTTCTGCATTCTTTTTCTCGTAGTTTTATTTTTTTCTCTCTCTCTCCTAATCTAAATGGCCAAGACTGGGGCACGATTTGGTTCGTGCCATGTCAGCTATTATGAAAAAAATTATAATAATGATGATAGGGACATACCAACAACACCATACTTGGCTTATCTCTCCATAACACACAAATGAATATCAGCATCTAATAATAACCTAATAACAGCCAAGTCAGCGTGATAACAGGCTTAGGGTTCATAAGATACCATTATTGAGATAACATCGAAGCAACAGTGAAGAGGATTACCTGGTGTCAACACTAACTCAGGAACCGGTGTTGACTGGCGCACTGGTGTTCTCCGCGGCTCAAGCTACAGTCAGGCCTCCACGGTGCTCACCCTCAAGTTAAAAGCTCATCGCTGGCAAGAGGCACAGGCTACGCTACGTGATATCTTACATTAAGTTGAGTCATTCCTCGTCTTAGTCCGAGTACTTGACACAATATATGTCAGTGGATGTCACCACGTAACAGAGCCTTGTTAACACGAAATGTAGTGCACAACTCGTCAGGTAGTGCGTGCGTGTGTGTGTGTGTGTGTGTGTGTGTGTGTGTGTGTGTGTGTGTGTGTCCAGGACACAGGTGGAGGGTAACCCTGTGTTGGGGGGACATAAGAGATACTATCGGGCGTGACCGGAGTGGGCGGCTTGGTTGAGAGCCAATAATTACCTCTGATTGAGACACGACACTCCCTCCGTCTGCCTGGCTCGCCTCGTCAGGAGGTCAGCTCTTCAGGGGTTGGCTCCCCATGTCATTAAAACCCTCGGAGTGCCTACTCCACTCGTGCTCTCGTGGGTCAACGCTGAATTTTTCAAAACTGAGTCACGTCATAAAGTAAGCTTTTAAATTTCACTCACGTCAGTCATA
>JAUUDZ010025982.1:0-11141 GCA_032361705.1 Panulirus versicolor | reverse complement strand
TATTCCTCTTTAGACATTCTCATTTTTCACTTTGGCCACTCCATTATGCATAATATGAAGTCTTTACTCCTACTGTTACTGCAACCCGTGTTTTATTCCCATACAAAATACACTGAAGTATATTTTCATATGTGTCGCATAGGGCAAGCTAATGTTTGTTCATCTCGTAACTTTTTTTTATAGGCCTCTCATAGGCAATGTACATTTATCATTATTCAATGCAAAATGAAGAAAGAGAATTTAAATGTTTAAACTTGCTGTCCAGCCAGATTACTGAAAGTGATAAGAAGTAAGTTTTATAAGTACTTAGGACTCTCCTTTGGATAATAACCAGATACAGAAATTTTTTTTTACAAGTGTTTGAGAATGCATGGAAGTGGTTTCTATCCACAGCTTTTACGAGAGAGGTTTTGAAAAATGACAAGTTTCACTAACATTAGGTATATTATATGCATAATCAGGACATAATCTTTAGGATTATCTTAGGTTTCCTTGAAATAGTGAATATATTTTTTATTTTCTTATGTTAAAGGATAGCTATAAGTTTTTGGTAACAAATAATATATAAAGATTTGAGCTGTGTAGATTTGCAATGAAATGTAGCTTAGAGTGCAGGACGTTTGAGATTTGCAATGAAATGTAGTTTAGTTAGGGGTTTGGTAAGGTGGATTACTTTCAGCCACTACATTTCTTAATATTGAAGATGGTGTGGGTAAATGCTGTCGCATGACCTTGGTGGACTTGTGTATTAAGGGTCATTAGATTTGATATTTGCAAAAGCTCTTGTAGGTGAAGTTCATAGGTTCAGTATTAAAGTGGATTCAAAGGAAATTAGACTGATATGCGAAATGCCTTTTTTAAATCAGTGGTTCTCAATAATTGCTAGAATAACTACTAACTTTACCTCTGTATCTTACGTGATTTGCTTCAGTTTTCTGTGGGTATTACTAGGAAGTTAGCTGATCATAGCCTGATCATCACAAGTTTGTCCAGTTCAGACATATGTTTTGATTAAGAGTATAAGAAGTCCCAATATACATTGGTCATGATGGTTAATGTTAGGGATGCAGTGGAGTTACATTGCTTGTTATCTAGAGGACTTATTATCTGTTGTGTACTTACTGTTACCTCTTATAGCTATTTATGCTTAAAATAAGCTGTAGTGCTGAAAGCAAGATGTAGAAGATTGTGGAAAGTGGTGTTGATCAAACAAAACTGATCAAAAAACCTAACCTTTGTTCTTAAAATGTGGATTTGATATTGTAACTCAGCAGCACCTGTTTTTACTCGTTTTGAAAACAAGTTTTTGACCTTCTATCAGTCAGTTGCCATTCTTGAACCTCATTAAGCATTTCTCATGGGTGTATGAGAGTTCATGTCTGACTTCCTACCCGTGGTTTTCAAAGCTGAATAAGACTGATAACAGTCTTTCCTAATTTGGGAGGACATGTATTTACAGTTTCTCCCAAAAATGAGTCAGATCTCTTTGAAGTTAATGTGCCCTTGTAAACTTAGCATTCATCACCATAACAGGCTCATAATATTTACAGTGTTATGTATAACACTGTTTCCCAATAGCTTTTGATTAGAACACTGTTGTATGTGTGCGTCCAAATTTTAGCAAACACAGCTTTTCATAATTTGAAATGAATTCAATGATTATGGTGATGGCTCAGTTTCTGTGCTATATCCTGATTAGTTTGTTTTATTTTATTTTGTTTTGCTTTTGGATTTATCAGTTTTTCCTCTGAAGATATTTTTTTTTGGTTCCCTCTTTGTTCTTTGGAGCCACTGGATAGCTTATTTGTAACACCAGGTTGAGGCCTGAGTAAGGAACCACAGGAGGGCTTATTCGTACCACTTGCTTGAATTCTAAGTAAAGAGTTGGGTTACAATGGTGAAACCAATCAGTTTTACGGAACCCAAAGCTGGGGAGCCCCACCTCCAGCTCCTAGACCCCTGATCACCAAAATGCATAACCTGTTGGTTATGTAAGATGAATGAAATGTCCATGATCCACTATTTTAAGCTATGCCTACAAGTATATGTTGTTTATTTTAGGTAGCTAATGAAGCATTCTAGAAACAGAAATGGAAAATCACTTGGAAAATCAGATTGATAGGAGCGATAGATATAAGTAGTAGGCAGCAGCATTAGGTAGAATTAGTAGGTTAGAACATTAGGTAGACACATAAGATATAAGTTTTTAGGAATAACATTAGGTAGGAGCCTCTGGAAACGCTGTAGCCTGTTCAGGATGGGGCACTAAATACTAAGAAGTGGCACTCGAGTTCACTGGTGGTGCAGACTGTTGCTGTGTCCACCCTCATTAGGGAGTTCTCAGAAGGAACAGGCATCGGAGATATGAATAGATAGATAAATGAAAAAATCCTAAACTTATCAGTTTTCCTCTGTGACTCAACCCAAACATGAATATCTTACTCTCAGAAGGACACATAGTTGGTATACACAAGTCTACAAGTGTATGAGTTGTTTTATTGTAAGAAAAGGTTCCATAATGTGAAAATCTTGATATAAAAACACCATATGTGATAGGAATTCTTTAATGAATCTATCCTTGCAGTATCCCCTCTCCATTGAAAGCTATGCTCACTTTTGCCAGTGTTTTATTTTTCATTTATTTTTTCATACATATTTGCCATTTCTTGCATTGGGAAGGTAGCACCAAGAACAGATGACTGAGCCTCGGAGGAAAAAATCCTCACTTGGCCCTCATCTTTGTTTCTTCTTATGGAAAAGCAAAACAGGAGGGGAGGATGTGCAGTCCCCCACTCCCACCCCTTTCAGTTGCCTTTTACGACTCACAGGGAATATGTGGGAGGTAGTTTTTTCCCCTATTAAGAAATAAAAGATTAAGTTTACATCACTATTCATCTCTACTTTTGATACTCTGATACATACACACAGTTCTTAAAAGTTCAGAATTTTTGTTCTAGAAAACAACACATCAGTGACCTTAACTTTACATACTGGTCCTCAGCCAAAATAATTTTGATACTTTAATTGATTAGAGACTGCATCTAATATCTATGATTTTCTAGTAATGGATCAAATGATATAGTAACAAGGTTTTTCTGTAAGGATTAGATCATTTGTTTAAGGTCATATAGGAGAATTTAAGATTTTTTTAATATTCTGATTTGGTGCAGTAATAAGTTGTTTTGAAGTGCATGCACAAGAATGATGTTTATTGAGATCTTCCACAATGTGTTCTTAGTAAATTGTATGAGCATGTTTTCTGGTAGGGATGTAGTTTGATTTGATATTTGTAATGTGATATTGGAGTTAAACCAATAGCAGCATGTAATGTGAGTAGAACATCTTGGCTTATGTTACCTTATGCATACCTGAAGTTGGCTTCGCAGGTTTTCTATTCCTGCGTCTCAATCTCCGCCTTATTGTTCCTCTGTTCGGGAAGTCTGGTTGAGGCTGTGGTTCATTCAGTCCTTATTGTTTTTAATGGCCATAGGCATTGTATGAATGCTGTAAGACCTTGGATAGTTGAGAGGTTTTCTCTTCCTGAGCCTTTTGCACCTCTGTACTTTAATGGTAATTCTTTACATTAACTTCCATGCTTGTAGTGTCAATAAGGAACTATTTATTGTACGTTGGTAACCATTTTCTGAGTGTTAATTATGGTATAACGCATCAGTCCCATCAGGACTTCAGAGAGTACAACTCATTGTTTTTTGTCTTTCCAAGTACTGTAGTTTGTAACCTTGCGGCCATTATTAGAATTAGAGACACAATTCCAAGGGATGTTGAATTATCCGTTCTTGTTGATGAATGTTACCATCATTAACTCCAGAAGTTGCTGTAACTCAATTGCAGTCTCCTCTTGATGAGATTGCTGATTTGATAGATAACTCGTTTTAATTTCTCTGAACAGAAAACGATAGCTACACATTTTACAAGATCAACTAAAAGATCAACATTTCCTTATGTGTTACCGAAAGGTTTGGTTTTTTTGTTGAAGAGAAGGCAAAATCATTAAACTTTTTTTTTTTTTTTTTCTTTATAAGATTAACATGAGCCCCTTATATCAAAAACCTTTAAAATACGGTGACAGTCACACACTATTTTGAGTTTAGTGTCTCTAATCAATGGAAATGATAGGAAAACCTTGCTAAAGTTATATGATTCGTCATATAGGTTGAAACTGGACCATATTTTTTCATTTTTTTCAGAGATATACGTTGTCCACTTATGACATTCTGACAGTGATTTACATTGTTCATAATCTCAGTATTAGAATATGCACAGGAGCATTTGGATCTTTTAAAGTCAAAAGTCTGTACAGTTTACAAAAATGAACAAGCACATAATCAGATAATGTAACATACAAATTAAAGAGAAGCAGTTCATGGTAAGTGAAAGGATATTTGTAATGGGTTTAAGATCAGAGTTAGAGTATGAATGTTATGATGTTAAGGATTCCATTATGGATGTGCGCAAAGAAGTTTACATTGTAATCTTTTACATTTCTCGTCTAATATAGCAACATCAAAATTGACTTTACATGTTTTGTTCTCATACATTTTTCTAGATATTCGTCATGGATTTGGGTTCTCACCTTTTTCACTTACTGCTCGTACCATCTCTCACGAAAACCCATTTCTGTCGTGAAGAATGTCCTGAACCAGAACTGCTCAGAATTGACACCCCCAACTGAAACCAACGATTCTCACTGGTGTGACTGGAAGCCTTTTGGTGAGTTGCTTGCACTTTTTCCTCATTTGATTCCATGGCCTTTAAAGTAGTTTTGCATATCTGATTTTGACTTCCCTTATGGAAGGACTTCATGTGCTTTTAAATGTATTTCTGCTCACCTGCATGTACAGAAGAACACAGGCGAGTAGCACAATAATTTTTGTGTAAAGAAATAGTAAGGCACTTACCAAAGCTTTTGTTGATGGTACCTGTTGTAGTTGTGGGGCTAGAAGTGGTGGTAGAGGTAACTAAAAACTTAGCATTCAGTTAGCAAATTGAATATATATGACTATTTCATTTCTGTTGTTTCCCCAGATGGAGAAAATTCAGCAACTCTGTTGGGGACCATAGACTCAGCATTCTTGTTTGCTTATGCTTTTGGCATGTTTATCAGGTAAGGAACCATCATTTTGGAAGAATGAATTTCGAGAGAGACTGAGCACTTGCTTCTATATCTTATTTTGAAATGTATTTATGACATGTTACTAGATATAGATAGATCAAATGTGCTTTTTAGAAGAAGCTTTTGACCTTTTTGCAAGCATATTCTGTTTCCAGGGCTAGTTTCCTAATAATGTCATTTTACCATGAAAAATTTTCATGATCTTTTTCACTGCTTTTTTGCATGTGAAAATTGCCTTATATGACCACTTCGATGTGATTTAGCTTAATGTTTGGTAAATCGATATTCATAATGCAGTAATACCATTCTGACACTTATATCCTCTTTGTCAGCCTATCCACATTCATTCTCTCTATATGTCCAAACTGTTAAATCACACCCTACCTCTTCTGCTTTATTACTGTGTGTCTTTCTTATCGTGTCTTACTCGATCATCCTTCACACACCGCATATTCTCAGACATTTCATTTCCACCATATTTACCCTCTTCTGTACAGTCTCATCTAGAGCCCATGCCTCGCATACATACATCACTATTGGGATTACTGTACCTTCCAACATGTCCATCTTTGCCCTCCTAGAGTGTGACCTCACTTTCCACACATTCTTCACTACTCCCGAGATCCATGCCTCTTCACCCTCCTTATGGCTCACTTCACCTCCCATGGTTCCATTTGCTGCCATGTCCACTCCCAGGTATCTAAAGCACTCAACTTTTTACAAGTTTTCTCTGTTCAAACTCACAACCCAACTAACCTGTTTCTCGCCAGTGCTAAACCTAAAATCCTTGATTTTATTCACTTTTATTCTCAACCTTCTTGCTTCACATACTTTACCAGTCTCAGACACCACTTTCTGCAGTTTCTTACTTGAATCCACCTCCAGCTATCTTTCATCAGCAAACAAAAAAATGACTCACCTCCCAGGCCTCCACACCCACCAGACTGCATAACTTCCCCTCTCTCAAAGATCTTTGCATTCATCTCCTCACCACACCTTCCATGAACAGAATAGACAGCCATGTGACATTACTCACTCCTGCCACAGACTCACCTTCACCTGGAACCACCCATCCTCTTTTCTTCCTACAGGCACACATACCTTGCTCTCTTTATGAAAACTCCTAATAGCATTTCTCCCATATCATAAATTCATAACATCTTCCAAAAAAATCTTTGTCAATCCTCTCAGAAGCATAACATACTAATTGTAGCACAAGCCTCCTCCATATCTAAGTTGGGGGCCATACTGTTTGTTTTGTTTCGACTATCTATGTGTATCTCTAACACCCTTTCCCTCAGGGAACTTCCATCAAAGGGTTGGCCACAGCAAAAGAGTCTCCACTTATCCCTGTTCTCACATGTCTCCCTTGCTTGCATACACTGTTCCATGCATTCTTCCACCATTTCTCTCCCTGCAGTATTCTTCCATTCTGTTTCCCATTAACTGTTGATGGCATATAGTTGGGGATGTTGATTTGCCCATATGGTATCAAAATTTTATGTATATCCAATTAAGGTCCAGTATACCTCTCCAAAGCAACAAATTGACAGCTGAATAATTCTACTCGTGTGACTGAGTTTAAAACTATTCTTCTTATATTGAGTCTCCAGAAACAAGTTCCCAGGGGAAACTGCCCATAAAAGTGCCTCTGTGACACCACCTAGACCTTTCTCATGAATCTTTCTTGGAGGATATTGTGATAAAGGGTCTTCAGAATTTTTTTTCACCATCATATGTGATATATATACAGTATCTGTAATTAGACTTTGTGGGTATTCCCTGTACAGCTCTAAGGACTCCTCCTACTAAGTAGAAGGTTTTCTTGTCCTTCCTCAACTCACAAAGAGAAGAGAAATTTAGCTTTTAGATTTTTAGAAAACCTTTCTTTCTTGGGGGCAGTGGCCGTGAGTAACTTTTGTTTTTCTTGCCCTGCCCACCCTTCCCCTCATTTTTGGAAAAGCTGTGGATTCAATGAGGTTGATCTTGCTAGGAGGACAGATGCTGTCTGGTAGTAGGTACTCATTGGCTGAGGCAGCTTGAATCGACTAAATGGCCTTGGTAGTTTGTTGCAGGAAGGGTATTAAAATCATGTATTGCTTTAATTTCTAGGTGATGAACTGCACCAAACTGTAATGCAATTTACTCGCCAAGTTTGTATCTCTTGTTCCTGCAGACACCACCTCAGAGAGAAAAGATTTTTCACACTTCAAAACTTTTTTTTCATAAGTATGATGGTATAATAACTACTGAATGTTACATCAGATTTGCACATGGATATGTGGGTGATAATTGACTGTTGATGGCAGATAGTTGGAGATGTTGATTTGTTTAAATGGTTTCAAAATTCTCTATAACCAATTCAGGTCCATTATACATTTCCAGGGATGGATAGTCATCTGTTATTATGATCAGAGCAATCATCTTTGAAAATGATGTTTGTAATCTAATCTTAGTGTCTTTGGTATGTTTTAGCATTTACAAATACGTCATGTTTTCAACCAACAGTGGGATTGTGGCAGAGAGGATTGACCTACGCTACTTTCTGTCAGTGGGCATGATACTTTCTGGTGCTTTCTGCTGCATGTTTGGTCTTGGATACACTTTATCCATCCACCAGTTGTGGTTCTATGTACTAGCACAGGTAAAAAGTTCAGCTTTTGTTAGTTTTCTTCATATACAGATTTGACTTTGAATGAAATTCACTTAGTAGGCAGTCCACACAAGAAAGAAATTAGGTATTTGTGTTTATAATCAGTTAATCATTATTGTTGGTTTCATAACCAATTAATCACAATTGTGTTCAATGAAGCTAATATACAACTTGTTGATTTACATTTAGATAGAGAAATTCCATTTTCTTTCTTGGTCTGGCAGCCAGTGTACAGCAGCACCTTTATTAACATCAAAGATTTTGGTTGGAAATATTTTTTTTATTCCTATTTTCTTGCTGTTGTAATAACTCGCCTTAAATAATGGTGGCCACCCAAAATTTTGGCTTTTCAGTAAGCTGTAGTTACAAAGCAAAAAAAAAAAAAGAAAATGGAATATGCATATTGTCATGAAATTGCCCTCTTATACCTCAACAGATGATTGGTGCTTTCTTTTTTGAGTTCCAAAATCATGATAAGAGAGGTTGTATGCATTCCTGATCTCGTTTCTGCACCAATCCCTAACCATTGTCTGGCCAAAGCTTTACTTTTTTGGTCCTCTTATAACTGATTCACATCTCTCGGGCATCAACCTCTGCTTTAAGGGTTACACTCAAGTTTTCCATCCCTTAAAGGTTGCCAAAATTACTTTACCCATAGTTGACATCTGATGATATGTACTTGCCACTGTAACAAGAATATTATTAAAGTCAGAGATATGTCCAAATCATTTGAATCTGAATTAATGCTTACTGCTATATACATAAAAGTATATAGCAGTAAGCATTAATTCTTGATTTGCAGAGACACAGTCTAAGGGGAAAAGATATTAAAACGTCAAGTACACCCTGATAGCAAGAGACTGTAGTCTTCTGTTTTGAGATGGGTGTGTTTGCAAGGTATTCATGGGTCACCACATTTACAGACTAATTACTAAAGATGAGCTAATGCACTGCTATACTAAGGGACTTTGAGTTATGTTGACAGTAATAAATGTGATAAGTTTGAAGTTTTATAGACAATGATAACTGTGATAAGTATGAAGTTTTATAGACTATGATAAATGTGATAATTATGAACACAGTTAATCATGTGTAAGGTGTACCAGATTTCCTGATAATTGTAGTCACTTATCAAAATTACCTGTAAACCACCACTTATGGCTAGTATTTTTTGTATCTGCTACGTTTTCATGTATAGTCACCAGTAGATAACTAGGCTTTTTCTGCTTAAACTGTGTTTAGTGTTTCGATTATATTTGAAAAGATTAATTTGTCTTTATTTAATAGTTTCAAGTTTTACACAAGATCTTTGGAAAAACACAAGTCATATTTGATTGTGAATCTTCTTTAAGGTAAACATTCAATTCTGAATCATCTTTAAACTTTAACATGTTTGGTAGAGAAGGTGTATCTATGGAGGGAAGTTGGATGGTGTAAAATTTTCCTTTTGATATACCTGTATTTTTTCTTTTTGGGGGGATGAGTATCCTGCAATAGGGAGTGATCATGTTATTCCAGTCAGCATTTCCTGTGCTCTCAAGTTACCGACAAGCACTACAGCTTTTGTTCATAGATTGAATGAAATTATGGAGAATGCAGTAACTGAATATTTCATGTGGATTTAGATTTCAGAAATATAACATTACCTAACGTCCTCATTTGTCAGTAAAGTATGAAATCATACTTGTGCTTCTTTACAGGTTCTTAGTGGAATCTGCCAAACCACAGGATGGCCAGGTGTTGTAGCAGCATTAGGAAATTGGTTTGGTAAAAGTAAACGAGGTAAGTGATCAAAAATATGTTATTTTCATCTGCCTTGCTCTATGAGAGATGACCAATTAATTAACAACATTACATGCCTGATTTGAACTGCAAGATGGTTTATTTGCTTGCAGTTTCTAGTTGGGATATTTATTACAGAACATGACTGACTGTTTTAATACCTTAACCCTTTGGTTGCAGAATTAATTTCCAGGTGATTCCCAAGGAGTGTAAGTTCCCAAGTAAGATACGAAAACAGTGATTGGTCATTTTTATTACTTCTTTTTTATCAAGGTAATGCCATAAAGTTTTCCTATCTAGTATTGCTGTTTCTTAAATACTTAAAAAAAAAAACTGAGGGCAGGGGAAAGAGATAGGAAAAGGAAATCTATGGATAATGCTTGCAGGATGGTATAAAATCAGTAAAACAAAAAAGCTTCCTCCTTACACATTGTAGTGAAAGAATTGTGAAGGGCCTGAAAAAAAATTGAATTGCCTTACTTAAGAGGACACCAAGCAGCACTGCATTGCCAACTCATGAGCAGTAGTTAAGAACATTGTATGATATCATCATTATACGTATATTGATATATATGCATCGTAGTACACCGTATACACTCATGCTGATGGATGATCAGTAAAGGATGTGTGAAAGATTAAAGTGCTGGATTTAAAGGGATGATAAGCATCCCTGTGTTGCTAACTCATAAACTCTCATCAAAAGCATATTATCATTATTCTATCTTTATTTATGCTTTATAATGCATAACACACTTACACTGCATATCTTGTATAATGTCCATAGATTACCTAAAGATAATGAAAACAAAGTAAAGAGAGAAGAGGGATAAGTGAATCACTACATGGATGGAGCAGTTAGCTGACACAGTCATTGTTTATGCGTGGTGTTTTAACCAGTATATCATGGAACTCTTGTGCCATTTTCTGGATGGGCGAGAGTCAGTGAACTGCATTAGACTTTTTTTTGTTCCCAGTTATGGGCTGTAGCCATAATTCATGGTGAGAAGAAATGTGGTGAATTACCACTTGTAATTCATGGCCAAAGGGTTGCTTTGCAGTGTTCTTTCTTGCATTAGTATGTTAACTTATAAGGTGAATTGTGAAACATGGTATATTTTGTTAGTGGTATTTTGGAAACAGAAAAAATTTTTGTGATAATTGCAAATGGTTTATTCTGCCCATCTGTATTGCATTCATGTGGATTTTTCATGTTTTCTACTTGATTGCCGTTTCCCTCATTAACGAGGTAGTGCCAGGAACAGACAAATAAAGGCCACATTTGTTCACATCCGTTCTCTATTTGTTTGTGTAATGCACTGAAACCATAGCTCCTTATCTACATCCAGGCCCCACAGACCTTTCCATGATTTACAGCAACTGTTTCACATGCCGTGGTTCAGTTCTTTGACAGCATGTCGACCCCTGCATATCACTATCACTTCTTTGTAATTCACTCTCTCCAATGCATGCCTTTTGCCCTCCAGCGTGTGCAGGCCTTGATCATTCAGAATCTTTTTTATTCCTTCTTTCCATCTCCAATTTGGTCTCCCCCTTCTTGTCTCTTTCATTTCT
>JAUUDZ010025971.1:0-11141 GCA_032361705.1 Panulirus versicolor | reverse complement strand
TCACATGAATCAGCCACCAGCGCTGTATCATCAGCGAACAACAACTGACTCACTTCCCAAGCTCTCTCATCCACAAAAGACTGCATACTTGCCCCTCTTTCCAAAACTCTTGAATTTACCTCCCTAACAACCCAATCAATAAACAAATTAAACAACCATGAAGACATCACACACCCCTGGCGCAAACCTACATTCACCGAGAACCAATCACTTTCCTATCTTCCTACACGTACACATGCGTACATACTCGATAAAAACTTTTCACTGCTTCTAACAACTTGCCTTCCACACCATTTATTCTTAATACCTTCCACACAGCATCTCTATCAACTCGATCATATGCCTTCTCCAGATCCATTAATGCTACATACAAATCCATTTGCTTCTCTAAGTATCCTCTAACACTTCTGAAACCACACTCCTCTTCCTCAATCTGATGCTCTGTATATGCCTTTACACTCTCAATCAATACCCTCCCATATAATTTCCCAGGAATAAGCAACAAATTTATACCTCTGTAAATTGAACACTCACCTTTATCCCCTCTGCCTTTGTACAATGGCATTATGCATGCATTCTGCCAAATCTCAGGCTCTCCACCATGATCCATACATACACTGAATATCCTTACCTACCAATAAACAACACTGTCACACCCTTTCTTAAATTCAACTGCAGTACCATCCAAACCCACAGCCTTGCCGGATTTCATCTTCCGCAAAGCTTTAACCCTTGTGAATGTTCAAGCCCTTAGCACTCAAAATATCTTTACCTCCATCTTTCCATCTCCAATTTGGTTTCCCCCTTTCTCCTTGTCCCGTCCACTTCTGGCATATATATCCTATTTGTCAACCTTTCCTCACTCATCCTCTCCATATATTCAAAAATTTTAGCATGCCCTCTTCAGCTCTCCCTCAACCACACACTTCTTGTTATCATACCTCTCTTTAAACCTTATATTGCTTGGAACAACCACCTTCACACCATATACTGTCCTTGAACAATTCATATCCAACACTTGCACCCTTCAGTGCATATCCTCATGTTTAGTCCATGCCTTGCAACCACACAACATTTTTGGTACTACACCTTCAAACATATTCATTTTTACCCTTCAAGCAACTGACCTCTCTTTCCACATATTCCACAATGCAGAACCTAAACTCCCAAACCAATTCTATAAGTCATTTCTGCTTCCATGATTCCATTCACTGCCATATCCATCCCTAAGTATCTAAAACACTTCACTTCCTCCAAAGTTTCTCCATTCAGACTCGAATCAAAACTAACCTGTCCCTCTGCCTTGCTAAACCTAGTAACCTTGCTTTTAATCACATATGCTCTCAACTTCCCCAAGTTCACAAATCCTTCCAAACGCAGTCAACAACTTCTTTAGTTTCTCACTCTAATCTACCACCAGTTCTGTGTCATTAGCAAACAGCAAGTGGCTTACTTCCCGGTCCCCTCATCCCCTACAGACTACATAGCCCCCTAAAGACTACAAAGTCATCCATCTCTCCAAGACCCTTGCATTTACCTCCCTCAACACCCCATCTATTAACAAATCAAACAGCTATGGTGACATCATAAATCCTTACTGCATATCAATCTTCACCCGGGTCCACTCACACACCTCTTCCTAATCATATAAACACCTTACATTCTTAAAAAAAAAAATCACTACTTCAAGAAACTTTCTACTGACATCATATATCTTGAAGACCTTCCACAAGGATCTCTATCAACACTATCATATGCTTTCCCCAGATCCATAAATGCTACATAAAAACCCTTTGTCACTCCTAAAACTACATTGTTCATCCTTAATCTGATGCCTGGTATATGCCTTCATCCTCTCAATAATCACTATCCTGTGAAAAATACCAGGGACTTAAAAAACAAACTTATAATCTGCAGTTTGAACAGTCACCTTTGTACCTCTTGCCTTTATACTATGGCAATATACATGCATTCTTCCAAAGCCTTGGGCACCTCACTGTGATCCGTACATACAGTGAAAACCCCAACAACACAGTCACCTCCTTTCTTAAGAAATTTAACTGCAACACCATCCACTATAGCTGCCTTGCCACACTTCAACCTTCCCATGTCTTTTACCAAAACACTTTACATGAATCTCTCACTTTGCATACCTCCATAACCCAAGCACCCTGCATCTGCTACACTATCATCAAACACATTAAAAAATCTTTCAGAATTCTCCTCCATCTCATCAGTACCTATTATCACTTCCCCATTTGCCTTCTTCACCGATGTTCTCATCTGTTCTCTTCTTTTCCTCACAAAATTAACCTCCTTCCAACATCATATTCTCCCTGAAGTTTACTGAACTTACCTTGCAGCCCCAGAAATCCCTTCAAACCTTATTGCCTATTTTATAAAACTCCTGCATTGCTCAGGAAACTGACTAAATCCACTGGATGGTAACATAAGCATAAATTATAGTGATGCTGTGTGTGTGTGTGTGTGTGTGTGTGCATCTTTGTGGGAAGTGTACAAGGCATTTCAGCATTAACTTTTCAGTGTTTTCACTGTGGTAATTTCGAAATGGGCATGAGAGGTCCTGAAATGTGTTGAATCAGTGTTTTTAGCGAAGGGGGATGGAGGATGTCCAGAATGTAGGCAGGAAAGTGTGACTCTTTTATTCGGGGAAAATGGTTTTCGGTGTGTATGAATGGTAGGGTAGTGTTTTAAACTGTGTGGGATGGCAGACATGGTGATACATGGATAAGGTTTACTGTGGGTACAAACATATTATGTTCTCATGGTGAAATCAACATACATCTGGTTGCCAAGACTAGTGTTTCTGATAGTGTGAGCACCAGCAACCTCCCCAAGTGTGCCTCATGCTGTCTTGAGGGAGGGATGTCCTTTCTATACTCTTCTTGGCTGCTACTTCCTTTAAGGAATTTCATTTCTGGATGCTACACTTCATCCACCTGTATTTCATCTACCAATACTCTTTCCGCATAATTCATATCTCACATTTCTCCCTTGGTTTCAATTACAAATGCTTGTCTGTACATGTACTTATATACCAATCTGTCCATCAGTTCATCATTTACATCTGTTAATGTATCCTCTGGCAACAGTTCAATACAATATGTCCATCAGAGAAATGAGGCATGGAGGAAAAGGTAAAGACACAAGACACAAACAAGAAGCATATGTAGAGGACAGGGGTATATGAAAGAGGGAAATTTTTTTTTACAAAATGTGAAGGAAAAAGAGGAATGATAACACTGTGTAACACAATTTTTGTTCCTGGGTAGTAAACATTATTTCCTAATTGCCTATGTGCAAAAAGAAAAAGGGTATTATTCCCTTCAAACTTTGCTTTTGAGACCAGGACACTGATAATTTGAAATTTACCTATTTCAGATTGGATAATGGGCAAATTTGCACATTTTCATTCACATAAAGCAAGAAAAACAACATAAGAATCAAATAAACATGTATTTACACTAATGTTAAAAGTGATCACAAAACATTTAGAAGCAAGTAGTTTTTCGAGATTTATGATTGTACTGTAAATCAACAAATCAGACCCCAAATATAATCTCCCATCATGTTCTTATTATATGTTCCTTGGTAGTGATGTTCAAAGTCATGATGAAAGCATTCGCCTTGCTCCTATGAATATGCTCCCATGTTCTCCTTAAATTTATCAAGATAAGAGTTAAGGATATGGACTTCGAGGGATATCCTGCTGCCAATTCTGCCATAGTTCTTCACCATAGCCTCAACCAGCTCCACATAGTTTCTGGCCTTGTGATTGCCCAAGAAGCCCCGAACCACTGCAACAAAGCTGTACCAAGCTGCTTTCAGACAACTTAGGGTAGAAGACTCGAATTGACAAATTGTGTCATAAGGCCTAATTTTACATGGAGTGGTGGCATTAACACCTTCCAGAGATCCACCAGAGGCTTCCACTTGACACAGTTTATCCCTACAGAGAATTTGGTCACCTGTGGCCAGTCCCGCCTGTGGGAGTGCACCGCGATGTCCCTGCTGTCTCAAAGGCAAAGATGGCAGGGAAACTTGGTAAAAACACCAGGAATGCCACCATTTTGAAGTCTCCGATGATCTAACAGTTGTACTCATCATACTTCAAGGCATCTAGCAAGGTCTTGACACTGATGTAGTCTTCTCTGAGGTGCACTGAGTGAGCCTGGGGAAGAAATGGGTACTAGTTTCCATTCTGGAGCAGCACAGCTCTGAGGCTCCTGGATGAGCTGTCAATAAAGAGGTGCCACTCATTCAGGTTACTGGTGACTCCCATTGCCTCGAACAGACTGGTTACATTGTGGCAGAAGCAGAGCCCATCTTGACAGGTGAAGAAGTTGGATAAATCTGGGTGACACTTTTTCTGAATCTGCGATTTGCACTTTCATCCAACAAGTTCCACTGCCTGAGCCTAGATGTCAAAAGATTGGCATGGGACTTTGTAAGGCCAAGATCTCTGATCGTCACTGAGCTCTTTTTGATTTGGGTAGTATGGGTTTCTCTCCTCAGCTGCAACTCTGAAATTGAAATCTGGATCTACAACATCCTCTCCCTCTGACTGGCTGGTCTGTTCTGACAGTGGCTGCTCTCTCTCCAGAGGAATGGGTATGGGTAGCTCAGGGCCATGTGGCACCAGGGCAATGGATGACAGAAAGTCCGGATAAGTGATAGCAGATGCAGTCTTGTCAGTCCGACATTTGGAAGGGTCTACCATGCAGAAGTAGCAATTTCTTGGGAGGTCAGTGGGTTCCTGCAAAATTCTTGGGATAGCAAACTTTATGGCTCTCTTTTCCCCTCTGTTCCAACATGCAAAAGAACAATATAAAATTGTCATTATGAAAATAAAATTATATTTTTGTTTATGAATTTATTTCACCCATGAATAATCTGTAAAGGATTCTCTCAGCATATTCCATATGATATTCTTTTCAATGACACTGAAAATCTAAAAAAAAAATAAAAAAAATTCTGAAAAATTTTATATAATTCCATCAAAATGAGCAACTATTGTCTACTTTACCTGCCAGAGTTTTTTTGCAGTGCTCACAGGTGAAATGAGGTGCCCAGAATTTTTCTTGATCCCTGACACATGCCGAAATATGCCTTGTAGGCCTCCCACATCTTAGCTGATGCTGCCACAGAGTACTTTCTCACTTGTTTTGATAAACTGGCTGCAGACATAACAAAATATGTCTGCCAGAGGCTTGCAGCCTCTAGATGCCATCTCAGAAATATGTATGTATATGTATCCACTTAGGCAGCTAGATCTAAACTGGTTAGCTTAAAGCCCTTATATTCATACTATTATTCATATAACTGGAAACTTCTACAAAGTTCTATATCAGCTACTCAGCAATTAATCTATTTGGAGTCATCTGAAAAATAGGCAAATTTCCAAATATCACTGTCCTGATCACAAAAGCACAGTTGCAAGGAAATAAAAGCCATTTTCTATACTTTTTAGATAAACTCAATTAGAAAATATATTACCCAGGGACAAAAAAAAAAGTAAAATTTTTTTACACAGTGTAATCTAAATATAAAATAAAGCTATCAAATAAGGTGTGGATACAAATGAGACTGAGAAAAACAAAGGCAGAGGACATGAATGGAAAATCACTGCATGGCAGGTAAGGGCATGCATGAAAGTAAAATACATGCCTGAGATTGAAGAAAATGACGCATGACTGAATGTAAGAAAAAGAGAGGAAGGTAAAATATGGACTTGCTAATGAAGTGTGAGCCAAGATTAAGGAAATCAAACTAAGAGTTACTAGTAAAGTCATGAAAGAAATGTAATAAAAATGGCAGGATTATAAGAGAAGACAAGGGAAATAAAAGATCTAATAGGTGATATTGATAATAATTTTTGCTATTACTGGCATTGGTGAGCTAAATCACTAAATCTGCTGCCTTACCATCATTTCATGTCATGTATATTAAAGTGTTGGAAGTTGGATACAGACTATTTCACTGTCAATGTACTAAAAAAAAATCAATACTTGATACACCAACGTAAGTACAAAACTCTTGAACAAACTCCCAATTTGTCAATTCACCATTAGTCTATTAGCAGTAAGCAACATATCAAAAAATTATCATAAGATTGTTTTTGGAGGAGAAAAAGAATATGAAAATCACATTTGCTATCTATCATAAACTGATGGTGATATTCAAATGAAATTCCACTGTTCCTTCAACAATTAATCTAAATCTATTAAGCTTATCATCCAAAACACACTTTGCAAACTTATTGTCCTTAAGAGTGTTCATTTCCATTATTCAAGACTTAAGGTTCTGGCTTCCAACTCTTTTGTTAAGCAACCACTACTCACAACCCAATACCAGTGAAATAACTAATTTCACTTCTACCCCAACTATTTATACCCTTAACACCATATACAGGGGTACAATAATTTACTTACTTAACTGGGGATGACCTGATGAATATAAAATATAATCTTTTAATATCAGTTTAACATTGTTATGTACAGGTATAAAAAACATAAATAACTGGACAATACTATCATGCAGAATGAATGACATGCATGAACTGTAACATCTTAAACATCATAAAAGCTTTAACATGGTAAACTGATAGAATCATGATGAAAATTGAAATATTCATAGACAGTACTGACAAAAGCTGATATCAATGTGAATGAAGTTCATATTGATAAACTGGTAGCATCATGATAGAAACTGAAATATTCATAGAGAGTACTGACAAAAGTTGATATCAATGTGCATGAAGCTCATACTTGTTAAATGCAATTTTTTACTCTAGTGAACTGGTATATCAAAGCATACCCTACAAGAAACACTATATATAACATGTTGTATACGTTATACAGTGTACAAAACAACAGGAAATAATATCTCGGTATTAGAGAATAGGTACCTCAGTCACTTTACTAAGTCCATTATGACTAATTATACTATTTTTCTGAAATGTCAACACTCCTTAAAGATAAATAAAATATTACTACAGAGACAGTAAATCTGTATTCATTTCTCTTGAAGAATTCATTAATCTAATAAAAAGAATATGGAAACAAAAAAGTGTAGTCTATTAATGCCAACAAAAATACACAATGTCTTGATAATGAAATAAACATTTATGATGATCCACATGATAAAGGAAGCTATCAACCAATTAAATGCCATTCTTTCACAAACAGTCACTCTTCCATGATCTAACACATTCAAAGAAGGGTGGTCACTGAAGAATCTAGAGCTAAATAGTCACAGATTTTTTCTCATTTACAATAATACCCCAATTTGCACTCAGGATATGCTCCTGGAAAATGAAGCGCTAAGCAAAACAGCTCTCTATGGTGTCATTATACTATTGCATATATGAAGATCCATTCCTCATGACATTACTGTCTTCCTGTGATACATATAAAGTATCATATACAAGGGTTACAGGTATTAATAAATGTATCTTTACTAATCAATGAATAACAAATACATAACATACAGTATTGTAACATGAATGACAGTTGTCTGATGAATAGTGATGACTGCAGTAGAATGAATGAGAGACAGGCAGCATATCGGTGACAGCCAGTGGGTGGAAGGTAGGTGGAAGGCAGTAGGCAGTGGAAATCAAACAGCTTACCATGGCTGAAGCTAATCCATCTCTGCATCACTGAAACACTGGCCACATCACTGCCAGACACTACTGAACACCAGATGTCTACCCAGATAAATGAGTGTATAAATGGGCAATGTTATATCCTTTCAACATCAAATTACATATTTTAAAAAATGGATTGACAAAACAAAAAGATGAAGGTGATTAGAGAGGTGGAGTGGAAGCAAGTGGTAACACATACCGTGTGTTGTTACCATGTGTTTCTCAAGAGCTGACTTTTAACCTACGACCACAACAACCACCACACACTTGTACTTCAGTTAACTACAAAAATTCTATCTTATAAAGTAAGACTGACACTTAATATAAAATCATATAACAAAGTTATAATTATCTAATAGTCATGGATACACACAAACAAAGCACTACTGAAGCAACACATCACAACAGCAGTGGGAGACAACATATGATTTGAAAGGCTGGGATACGAGGCCAGGCTGTGGCTCCATGTTTCAGCTGTTTTTTTGAAGAAGGTATCCCAAGACTGCTTCTCTCACTCTCTCTCTCTCTCATGGAGCAGTTCTCTGTAGCAGGATATCATGTTGAGGATGCCTCTCAATCTTGGTGCTGCACTGCCAGTCCAGGTTATTCTCAGCAAACCAGTCAATGATTTCTGTGATCTTGGTGATGATGTCACTGAGGAATGATCTGGTGAGGTCCCTCTATGGTAGTGTGTCTGTCTCTTCCGCATAAGAGTTGTCAGCCTCACTATGGATGCAGTGCAGACCAACTCCCACATTTCATCGTTAAGACTGTCACCATGAGACTGAAGTAGCTCCTCCACAAGATTCATAATGACATTGTCCAATCCTGCTTTGTTGGCCAGCTCCTCCACATCATTTACAATGACACTGTCCAGTCCTGCTTTGTTGGCCAGCTAGACAATGCCACTCACCATTGCTGGTGCTGCATAAAAGCCCAGCAAGCTGATGCATGCTTCTGGCCATAAGTTTTCCAAAATCCATTCATGTAATTGTTCATTACTTCATCCTTGGTTGTTCTAATATTGTCTATGGCCTTCATGAGGTGTTTCTCCAAAATTGTTGGACACATTGTTTATCTTTGCCATCTGTTTTTTCATCAAGTTGTCTGAAAGAGTGACAGAGGGAACAGGCCTTGAAATTTGATATACTCCCTAATCCATTGGCTGGATCATGAAAAGTGGAAGGTAGACTACTTCTGCAGGCATGCAGGTCCTAAGGGTGTCTAGATTCACAGGGTGGCCTGAGGTATTACTGAGCACCAACAGTGCACTGGGTTTAGGATTTTCTCTTTCACTATAGCATTTCAATGATGGGCAAATTGGCACTGAGGCCTTCGTATTTCATATCCAAATCACAAGAGGATGCTCTTTTGAAAATCCCTTCATTGCTCATGGTGTTTCACAATGGTAGATGAGCATCAGTTCCAGCTTGAAGTCTCTTGAAGCATTACACACACACACACACACACCGGTAGTATTCAGTGGTCTTTTGCAACCCTGAATGTTGACACATACTTCTCTTCTCATAAGACAAATGTGTGGGATGGCATTGTTTTTCAAAAAGGGCCGGTTTCCTCAATTGAAGACAAGCTTAGGAGGGTTGCTCCCACACTTGATGACAGCTTTGAGGGAGGAGGGAGCTTCAAGTCACCTTTATTACTGTCAACTTTGCGTAATATTGCTTGCTTTCTTAATAATGGTTCCAACGTCATTGTAGCCAAAATGAAAGCATCACTGACATGACACTCACTAGCTTCCAACTGCCTCAACACTTGTAATTCTACAAAACTGGAGAGGCTTTTCCAGGCACTTTAGAAGCACTAGCAGCACTACAACTTGCAAGTTGTTTCCCAGACATAATGCATGAATACTGAAACACCAACACGAATGTGTGCAAAGTGTAAGCACGGCAAGATCTGCACTGTAATAACTGACAAGAGCGCTCAGCAATGACTGAATATGAGCATGTGTGTGTATGGTGTTCTGAATGGCCAAGAGAGTATAAATAAAAACAGCTCCTCTTATTGTATCGTGAGTGTTCGAACATAACTTGACAACTTTCAAGGATTTTTATCTTTTCTAGTTAGTATAGAGCGCCAGAATAAAGCAAGAGCACTAAAACAAGAAATACCTCCAAAGTAGTGCTAACTAGGGAATTACTATATCAAAGATTTTACTCAAACATTTACACAAGCTATATACTATTTCAGCTGTTAAATAAGTCATCCAGTAACACTCTTTTTTTGCCGAGCTGGCATGGGCAGCTCAAGATCTAATCAAGAATGTGTGGAAGGAGAAAACATTATCTCAGATGGCAAAAATGGGCTTGTCTTAAGGAAGAGTAGTTCCAATGGAAATGAAATACTAGAGAACAATATGTGGTGTGAGGGGTTTGATCGAATGAATAATGAAAGGGTAAGGGAGATGAGTAGATATAAAAATAGTGTCGAGACAGAAGAAGAGGGTGTGTTGAAATGGTTTGGAAAAAAGGATAGAATGAGTGAGGAAAGATTAACAAAGAGGATATATGTGTCAGAGGTAAGGGGAGCAAAGAGAAGCAGGAGACCAAACTGGAGGTGGAAGGATGGAGTGAAAAAGATTTTGAGCGATTGGGGCCTAAACATACACAAGAGGGTGAAAGGCGTGCAAGGAATGGAGTGAACTGGAACGATGTGGGTCGACACGCTGTTAATGGACTTAATCAGGGCATGTGAAGTGTCTGGGGTAAACCATGGAAAGGTCTGTGCGGCCTGGATGTGGATAGGGAGCTGTGGTTTTGGTGCAGTACACATGACATCTAGAGACTGAGTGTGAATGAATGTGGCCGTTTTTGTCTGTTTTCCTGGCACTACATTCCTGAAGCAGGGGATAGTGATGCTGTTTTACCTGTGGGGCAGGGTAGCAACAACAATGGAAGAAGGCAAGCAAGCAAGAATATATACATGTGTATGTATGAAATGTCTGCATATGTATATGTTGATATGCATATGTGCATATGTGGGAGTTTATGCACACACACACACACGCATTTCATTTTTATTATACTTTGTAGCTGTCTCCCACATTAGCGAAGTAGCACAAGGAAACAGACGAAAGAATGGTCCAACCCACCCACATACACTAGTACACGTATACATACACGTCCACACACAGCATATATGCATATCAATACATCTCAACATATACATATATATACACACACAAACATATACAAATATACACATGTACATAATTCATACTGTCTGCCCTCATTCATTCCAGTCGCCACCACGCAACACATGAAATAACAACCCCCTGCCCCCGCATGTGCGCGAGGTAGCGCTAGGAAAAGACATCAAAGCCACATTCGTTCACACTCAGTCTCTAGCTGTAATGTACAATGCACCGAAACCACAGCTCCCTTTCCACATCCAGTCCCCACAGAACTTTCCATGGTTTACCCCAGACGCTTCACATGCCCTGGTTCAATCC
>JAUUDZ010025959.1:0-21970 GCA_032361705.1 Panulirus versicolor | reverse complement strand
CATCAGTGGTAACAGTAGTTGTAAAAACATCAGTAGTAACAATAGTAGCAACATCAGTAGTAACAATAGTAGTAACATCAGTAGTAACAATAGTAGTAACCACATCAGTAATAACAACAGAAGTAGCAAGGTCAGTAGTAACAATAGTAGTAACAACATAAGTAGTAACAATAGTAGTAACAACATCAGTGGTAACAGTAGTTGTAAAAACATCAGTAGTAACAATAGTAGCAACATCAGTAGTAACAATAGTAGTAACAACACCAGTAGCAATAACAGAAGTAACAACATCAGTAGTAACAATAGTAGTAACAACATCAGTAGTAACAGCATCAGTAGTAAGAACACCAGTAGTAACAATAGTAGTAACAACATCAGTAGTAACAATAGTATTAACAACAGTAGTAACATTAGTAGTAAAAACATCAGTAGTAACAATAGTAGTAACAACATCAGTAGTAACAATAGTAGTAACAACAGCAGTAACATTAGTAATGACAACATCAGTAGTAACAATAGTAGTAACAACATTAGTGGTAACAAAAGAAGCAACAATAGTAGTAAAAACATCAGTAATAACGACAGCAGTAACAACATCAATAGTAACAATAGTACTAACAACAGCAGTAAAAACATCAGTAGTTACAACAGTAGTAACAATAGTACTAACAACAGCAGTAACATTAGAAATGACAACATCAGTAGTAACAATAGTAGTAACAACATCAGTAGTAACAATAGTAGTAACAACATTAGCGTAAGAAAAGAAGTAACAATTGAAGTAACAACATCAGTAGTAACAACAGCAGTAACAACAGCAGTAAAAACATCAGTAGCAACAACATCAGTAGTAACAACAGTAATAACAACATCAGTAGTAACAGCATCAGAAGTAAGAACATCAGTAGTAACAGCATCAGTAGTAAGAACACCAGTAGTAACAATAGTAGTAACAACTTCAGTAGTGAAAATAGTATTAACAACAGTAGTAACATTAGTAGTAACAACATCAGTAGTAACAATAGTAGTAACAACAGTATAAACAACACCAGTAGTAACATTAGTAGTAACAACATCAGTAGTGATAATAGTAGTAACAACATCAGTAGTAACAATAGTAATAACAACATCAGTAGTAACAATAGTAGTAACAACTTCAGTAGTAAAGATAGTATTAACAACAATAGTAACAACAGTAGTAACAACAGTAGTAACAACATCAATAGTAACAATAGTAGCTACAACTTCAGTAGTAAAAATAGTATTAACAACAGTAGTAACATTAGTAGTAACAATATCAGTAGTAACAATAGTAGTAACAACAGTATCAACAACACTAGTAGTAACATTAGTAGTAATAACATCAGTAGTAATAATAGTAGTAACAACATCAGTAGTAACAATAGTAGTAACAACATCAGTAGTAACAATAGTAGTAACAACATCAGTAGTAACAATAGTAGTAACAACAGCATTAATATTAGTAATAACAACACCAGTAGTAACAATAGTAGTAACAAAATCAGTAGTAACAATAGTATTAACAAAAGTAGTAACATTAGTAGTAACAACAGTAGTAACAATAGTAGTAACAACAGTAGTAACATCAATAGTAACAATAATAACATCAGTAGTAACAATAGTAGTAACAACAGTAGTTACAACATCAATAACAACATCTGAAATAACAATAGTAGTAACAACATCAGTGGTAACAACATCAGTAATAAAAACATCGGTAGTAACAATGGTAGTAGCAACATCTTTAGTAACATCAATAATAGCATCAGTAATAACAATAGCAGTAACAAGAGTAGTAACATTAATAGTAACAACATCACTGACAACATCTGAAATAACAATAGTAGTAACAACATCAGTCACAACATCTGAAGTAACAATAGTAGTAACAACAGTAGTAACATCAGTAGCAACATCATCAGTAACAACATCTGAAGTAACAATAGTAGTAACAAAAATAGTAACATTAGTAGTAACAACATCACTAGTAACAACAGTAGTAACATCAGTAGTAACAACATCAATAACTACTTCAGTAGTAGCAACTGCAGTAACAACATCAGTAGTGATGATAGTAGTAGCAACAGTAGTAACATCAGGAGTAACAATAGGAGTAACCACATCAATAGTAACATCAGTAGTAACAATAGTAGTAACAACAGCAGTGATAACAATAGTAGCAACAACAGTAGTAATATCAGTAGTAACAATAGTAGTAACTACATCAGTAGTAACAATAGTAGTAACAACATCAGTAGTAACCGCATCAGTATTAACAATAATAGTCTCAACATCAGTGGTAACAATAGTAATAACAAGAGTCGTGACAACATCAGTAGTAACAATAGTAGTAAAACATCAGTAGTACCAACTTCAGTGGTAACAATATCATTCATTACAATGAGAACATAAGACTTTCTTCATGTTGTAGGTGGGCGGTGCAGGATGTGGGCGTTGATGCTGGTGTCTGTGGTGGGCGGTGCCATGATCAGGTCCTCCGACCCTAACATACAAGACACAAACTTACCTCAACTTGACCCAAATACTTTACCTCAAGTACCACTTGGCACCCCTGACACGGTAAGCTTTACTTGACAGCATTGGTTTGTTCAGTGTCCGTGATAACGCTGGTACAGGAAGGATTGGTTAGCAGGCCTGGTACAGGAAGGGTCAGTTGGCAGGCCTGGTACAAGAAGAGTCAGTTGGCAGGCCTGGTACAGGAAGGATCAGTTGGTAGGCCTGGTACAAGAAGGGTCAGTAGGCAGGCCTGGTAGAGGAAGGGTCAGTTGGCACGCCTGGTAAAGAAAGATCAGTTGGCACACCTGGTACAGGAAAGGGTCAGAAGGTAGGCCTAGTAAAGGAAGGGTCAGTAGGTAGGCCTGGTCAGGAAGAATAAGTTAGCAGGCCTGGCAGAGGAAGGGTCAGTTGGCAGGCCTGGTACAGGAAGGGTCAGTTGGCAGGCCTGGTACAAGAAGGGTCAGTTGGCAGGCCTTGTACAGGAAGGGTCAGTAGGTAGGCCTGGTACAGGAAGGATCAGTAGGCAGGCCTGGTACAGGAAGGATCAGTTGGTAGGCCTGGTACAAGAAGGGTCAGTAGGCAGGCCTGGTAGAGGAAGAGTCAGTTGGCACGCCTGGTAAAGAAAGATCAGTTGGCAAACCTGGTACAGGAAAGGGTCAGAAGGTAGGCCTAGTAAAGGAAGGGTCAGTAGGCAGGCCTGGTACATGAAGAATAAGTTAGCAGGCCTGGCACAGGAAGGGTCAGTTGGCAGGCCTGGTACAAGAAGGGTCAGTTGGCAGGCCTGGTAGAGGAAAGGTCAGTATGTAGGCCTGGTACAGGAAGGGTCGGTAGGCAGGCCTGCCACAGGAAGGGTCAGTAGGTATGCCTGGTACAGGAAGGCTAAGTAGATAGGCCTAGTACAGGAAGGGACAGTAGGCAGGCCTGGTACAGGAAGGGTCAGTTGGTAGGCCTGGTACAGGAAGGATCAGTTGGCAGGCCTGGTATAGGAAGGGTCAGAAGGTAGGCTTGGTACAGAAAGGGTCAGTTGGCAGGCCTGGTACAAGAAGGGTCAGTTGGCAGGCCTTGTACAGGAAGGGTCAGTAGCTAGGAATGGTACAGGAAGGGTCAGTAGGCAGGATTGGTACAGGATTAGTTGGCAGTTCTGGTAGAGGAAGGGTCAGTAGGCAGGCCTCGTAGTGGAAGGGTCAGTAAGCAAGCCTGATACAGGAAGGGTAAGATGGTACACCTAGTACAGGAAGGGTAAGTAGGTAGGCCTGGTAGAGGAAGGGTCAGTATGTATGCCTGGTACAGGAAGGCTAAGTAGATAGGCCTAGTACAGGAAGGGAAAGTAGGTAGGCCTGGTAGAGGAAGGGTCAGTACGTACGCCTGGAACAAGAAGGGTCAGGTGGTAGACCTGGTACAGAAAGGGTCAGTTGGTAGGCCTGGTACAGGAAGGGTCACTTGGCATGCATGGTACAAGAAGGGTCAGTAGGCATGCCTGGTGCAGGAAGGCTAAGTAGGTAGGCCTAGTAAAGGAAGGGACAGTAGGCAGGCCTGGTACAGGAAGGGTTAGTTGGCATGCCTGATACAGGATGGGTCAGTTAGCAGCGCTGGTACTGGAAGGGTCAGTTGGTAGGCCTGGTAAAAGAAGGGTCAGTAGGTAGGCATGGTACAGGAAGGATCAATTGGCAGGCCTGGTAAAGAAAGGGGCGTTGGCATGCCTGGTACAGGAGAGGTCAGTAGGTAGGCCTGGTACAGGAAGGGTCAGTAGGCAGGCCTGGCACAGGAAGGGTCAGTTGGTAGGCCTGGTACAGGAAGGGTCAGTTGGCAGGCCTGGTACAGGAAGGGTCAGTTGGCATGCATGGTAAAAGAAGGGTCAGTTGGCATGCCTGGTACAGGAAGGGTCAGTAGGCAGGCCTGGTAGAGGAAGGATCAGTTGACAGGCCTGGTACAGGAAGGGTCAGTTAGCATGCCTGCTACAAGAAGGGTGAGCAGAGAGGCCTGGTACAAAAAGGGTTAGTAGGCAGTACTGGAACAGGGAGGGCCAATTGGTAGGCCTAGTACAGGAAGGGTCAGTTGGCAGGCCTAGTACAGAAGGATCAGATGATAGGCCTGGTGCAGGAAGGGTCAGTTGGCATGCCAGGTGAAGGAAGGGTCAGATGGTATACCTGGTACAGGAAGGGTCAGTAGGTAGGCCGGGTACAGGAAGTGTCAGTTGGCAGTCCTGGTACAGGAAGGGTCAGTAGGCAGGCCTGGTACAGTAAGGTTCAGTGGCAGGCCTGGTACAGGAAGGGTCAGTTGGTACGCCTAGTATAGGAAGGGTAAGTAGGTAGGCCTGGAACAAGAATGGTCAGTAGGTAGGCTGGGTACAGATAGGGTCAGTTGGTAGGCCTGGTACAGGAAGGGTCAGTTGGCACGCCTGATAAAAGAAGGGTCAGTTGGCATGCCTGGTAGAGGAAAGGTCAGTATATAGGCCTGGTACAGGAAGGGTCAGTAGGCAGGCCTAGTAAGGAAAGGGTCATTTAGCAGGTCTGGTACAAGAAGGGTCAGTTGGAAGGCCTAGTACAGGATGGGCCAGTAGGCATGCCTGGTACAGGAAGGCTATGTAGGTAGGTCTAGTACAGGAAGGGAAAATAGGCAGACCTGGTACACGAAAAGTCAGTTGGTAGGCCTGGTACAGAAAGGGTCTGTTGGCAGGCCTGGTACAGGAAGGATCAGTAGGTAGGCCTGGTACAGAAAGGGTCAGTTGGCAGGCCTGGTGCAAGAAGGGTAAGTTGGCAGGCCTGGTACAGGAAAGGTCAGTAGGTAGGCCTGGTACAAGAAGGGTCAGTGGGCAGGACTGGTACAGAAGGATCAGTTGGCACGCCTGGTAAAGTAAGGGTCAGTAAGCAGGCCAAGTAGAGGAAGGGTCAGTAAGCAGGCATGGTACAGGAAGGGCAAGTTGGTACGCCTAGTACAGGAAGTGTAAGTAGGTAGGCCTGGTAGAGGAAGGGTAAGTACGTACGCCTGGAACATGAAGGGTCAGTTGGCAGACCTGGTGGAAGAAAGGTTAGTTGGCAGGCCTGATACAGGAAGGGTTAGTTGGAAGGCCTGGTACAGGATGGGTCAATTGGTAGGCCTGGTACAAGAAGGGTCAGTTGGCATGCCTGGTACAGGAAAGGTCAGTAGGTAGGCCTGGTAGAGGAAGGATCAGTAGGCAGAGCTGGTAAAGTAAGGGTCAGTTGGCATGCCTGGTACAGGAAGGGTCAGCAGGTAGGCCTGGTACGGGAAGGGTCAGTGGGCAGGCCTGACACAGGAAGGGTCGGTTGGTAGGCGTGGTACAGGGAGGGTCATTTAGCAGGCCTGGTACAGGAAGGGTCAGTTGGCATGCATGGTAAAAGAAGGGTCATTTGGCATGCCTCGTACAGGAAGGGTCAGCAGGTACGCCTGGTACAGGAAGGGTCAGTAGGCAGGCCTGGTACAGGAAGGGTTAGTTGGCAGGCCTGGTAAGAAAGGGTCAGTTAGCAGGTCTGGTACAGGAAGGGTCAGTAGAGGCGCCCGGTACAAAAAGGGTCAGTAGGCAGTACTGGAACAGGAAGGGCCAATTGGTAGACCTGGTACAGGAAGGGTCAGTTGGCAGGCCTAGTACAGAAGGGTCAGTTGGTACGCCTGGTACAGGAAGGGTCAGTTGGCATGCCAGGTAAAGGAAGGATCAGTTGGTATGCCTGGTACAGAAAGAGTCAGTAGGTAGGCCTGGTACAGGAAGGGTCAGTTGGCAGTCCTGGTACAGGAAGGGTCAGTAGGCAGGCCTGGTACAGGAAGGTTCAGTAGGCAGGCCAGGTACAGAAATGGTCAGTTGGTACGCCTAGTACAGGAAGGGTAAGTAGGTAGGCCTCTAACAAGAATGGTCAGTAGGTAGGCCGGATAGAGATAGGGTCAGTTAGTAGGCCTGGTACAGGAAGGGTCAGTAAGTAGTCCTGGTACAGGAAGGGTTAGCTGGCAGGCCAAGTACTAGAAGGGTCAGTTGGCAGGCCTGATACAGGAAGGGTCAGTTGCCAGGCCTGGTACAGGAAGGGTCAGTTGCCAGGCCTGGTACAGGAAGGGTCAGTTGGAAGGCCTGGTAAAGAAAGGGTCAGTTGGCAGGCCTAGTACAGGATGGGTCAGTTGGCAGGCCTGGTAAAGAAAGGGTCAGTTGGCATTTCTGGTACAGGAAGGGTCAGTAGGCAGGCCTGACATAGGAAGGGTCAGTTGGTAGGCCTGGGACGGGACGGGTCATTTGGCAGGCCTGGTACAGGAAGGGTTAGTTGGCATGCATGGTAAAAGAAGGGTCAGTTGGCATACCTGGTACAGGAAGGGTCGGTAGGTAGGCCTAGTAGAGGAGCGGTCAGTAAGCAGGCCTGGTACAGGAAGGGTCAGTAGGCAGGCCTGGTAAGAAAGGGTCAGTTAGCAGGTCTGGTACAGGAAGGGTCAGTTAGCATACCTGCTAAAGGAGGGGTCAGTAGAGAAGCCTGGTACAAAAAGGGTCAGTAGGCAGTACTGGAACCGGAAGGGCCAAATGGTAGGCCTAGTACAGGAAGGGTCAGTTGGCACACCTAGTCCAGAAGGGTCTCGTTGCAGGCTTGGTACAGGAAGGGTCAGTTGTTATGCCAGGTAAAGGAAGGGTCAGTTGGTATGCCTGGTACAGGAAGGGTCAGTAGGTAGGCCTGGTACAGGAAGTATCAGTTGGCAGTCCTGGTACAGGAAGGGTCAATAGGCAGGCCTGGTACAGGAAGGTTCAGTAGGTAGGCCTGGTACAGGAAGGGTCAGTTGGTACGCCTAGTACAGGAAGGGTAAATTGGTAGGCCTGGAACAAGAATGGTCAGTAGGTAGGCCGGGTACAGATAGGGTCAGTTGGTAGGCCTGGTACATTAAGGGTCAGTACCTAGGCCTGGTACAGAAAGGGTTAGTTGGCAGGCCTGGTACAGCAAAGGTTAGTTGGCAAGCCTGGTATAGGAAGGGTTAATTAGCAGGCCTAAAACAAGAAAGGTCGGTTGGCATGCCTGGTACAGGAAGGGTCAGTAGGAAGGCCTCGTACAGGTAGGGTCAGTAGGCAGGCCTGGTACAGGAGGGGTCAATTGGCAGGCCTGGTAAAGAAAGGGTCAATTCGTATGCCTGGTACAGTAAGGGTCAATAGAGAAGCCTGGTAAAAAAAGGGTCAGTAGGCAGTACTGAAACCGGAAGGGCCAATTGGTAAGCCTAGTACAGGAAAGGTCAGTTGGCACACCTAATCCAGAAGGGTCACTTGGCAGGCCTGGTACAGGAAGGGTCAGTTGGCATGCCTGGTACAGGAAGGGTCAGTAGGTAGGCCTGGTAGAGGAAGTGTCAGATGGCAGTTCTGGTACAAGAAGGGTCAGTTAGTACGCCTAGTACAGGAAGGGTAAGTAGGTAGACCTGGAACAAGAATGGTCAGTAGGTAGGTCTGGTACAGATAGGGTCAGTTGGTAGGCCTGGTACAGGAAGGGTCAGTACCTAGGCCTGGTACAGGAAGTGTTAGTTGGCAGGCCTGGTACAAGAAGGGTCAGTTGGCAGGCCTGATACAGGAAGGGCCAGTTGGCAGGCCTGGTACAGGAAGGGTCAGCTAGCAGGCCTAAAACAAGAAAGGTCAGTTGGCATGCCTGGTACAGGAAGGGTCAATAGGAAGGCCTCATACAGGTAGGGTCAGTAGGCAGGCCTGGTACAAGAGGGGTCAGTTGGCAGGCCTGGTAAAGAAAGGGTCAATTCGCATCCCTGGTACAGTAAGGATCAGTAGGTAGGCCTGGTACAGGAAGAGTCAGTAGGCAGGCCTGGTACAGGAATGGTCAGTTGGTAGGCCTGGTACAGGAAAGGTCACTTGGCAGACCTGGGACAGGAAAGGTCAGTTGGCGCGACAGGTAAAGGAAGGGTCAGCTGGTATGCCTGGTACAGGAAGGGTCAGTTGGTAGGCCTGGTACAGAAAGGGTCAGTAGGCAGGCCTGGTACAGGAAGGGTCCGTAGGCAGGCCTGGTGCAGGAAGGGTCAGTTGGCAAGCCTGGTAAAGAAAGGGTCAGTTAGTAGGTCTGGTACAGGAAGGGTCAGTTGGCAAGCCTGTTACAGGAAGGGTAGTCTGCATGCCTGGTGCTGGAAGGGTCATTAGGTAGGCCTGGTAAAGGAAGGGTCAGTGGACAGGCCTGGTACAGGAAGGGTCAGTTGGTAGGCTTTGTACAGTAAGGGTCACTTGGCAGGCCTGGTACAGGAAGGGTCAGGTGGCATGCATGGTAAAAGAAGAGTCAGTTGGAATGCTTGGTACAGGAAGGGTCAGTAGGTAGGGCCTAGTCGAAGAAGTGTCAGTAGGCAGGCCTGGTACGGAAAGGGTCAGTTGGCAGGCCTTGTAAGAAAGGGTCAGTTAGCAGGTCTGGTACAGGAAAGGTCAAATGGCAGGCCTGGTACAGGAAGGGTCACTTAGCAAGCCTGGTACAGGAAGGATCAGTAGAGAGGCCTGGTACAGAAAGAGTCAGTGAGCAGGACTGGAAGAGGAAGAGCCAATTGGTACGCCTAGTACAGGAAGGGTCAGTTGGCAGTCCTAGTAAAGAAGGGCCAGTAAGCAGGCCCGGTATAGGAAGGTTCAGTAAGCAGGCCTGATACAGGAAGGGTCAGTTGGTAGGCCTAGTACAGGAAGGGTAAGTAGGTAGGCGTTAAGTACGAATGGTCAGTAGATAGGCGTGAGACAGATAGGGTCAGTTGGTAGGCCTGGTGCAGGAAGGGTCAGTAGGTACGCCTGGTACAGGAAGGGTCAGTATGCAGGCCTGGTACCAGAAGGGTCAGCTGGCAAGCTTAATACAGAAACGGTCAGCTGGCAGGCCTGGTAAAGGAAGTGTAAGCTGGTAGGACTGGTACATGAACGGTCAGTTGGCATGCCTGGTACAGGAAGGGTCAGTTGGCAGGCCTGGTAAAGAAAGGGTCAGTTCCCATGCCTGGTACAGGAAGGGTCAGTAGGTAGGCCTGGTACAGGAAGGGTCAATAGGCATGCCTGGTACAGGAAGGGTCAGTTGGTAGGCCTGGTGCAGGAAAGGTCATTTGGAAGGCCTGGTACAGGGAGGGTCGGTTGGCATGCCAGACAAAGGCAGGGTCACTTGGTATACCTGGTACAGCAAGGGTCAATAGGCATGCCTGGTACAGGAACGGTCAGTTGGTAGGCCTAGTACAGGAAAGGTCACTTGGAAGGCCTGGTACAGGAAGGGTAAGTTGGCATACCAGGTAAAGGAAGGGTCACTTGGTATGCCTGGTACAGGAAGGGTCAATAGGTAGGCCTGGTACAAGAAGGGTCAGCTGGCAGTCATGGTAGAGGAAGGGTCAGTTAGCATGCCTGGTGCAGGAAGGGTCAGTTAGCATGCCTGGTACAGGAAAGGTCAGTAGAGAGGCCTGGTAAGAAAGGGTCAGTAGGAAGGACTGGAACAGGAAGGGCCAGTTGGTAGGCCTAGTACAGGAAGGGTCAGTTGGCAGGCCTAGTACAGAAGGGTCAGTAGGTAGACGTTGTACAGGAAGGGTCAGTTGGCAGTTCTGATAGAGGAAGGGTCAGTAGGCAGGCCTCGTACAGGAAGGTTCAGTAGGCAGGCCTGGTACAGGTAGGGTCAGTTGGCAGGCCTGGTGAGAAAGGGTCAGTTAGCAGGTCTGGTAGAGGAAGTGTCAGTTGGCATGCCTGGTACAGGAAAGGTCAGTAGAGAGGCCTGGTACAGAAAGGGTCACTAGGCAGGACTGGAACAGGAAGGGCCAATTAGTAGGCCTAGTACAGGAAAGGTCAGTTGACAGGCCTATTACAGAAGGGTCAGTAGGTAGGCATGGTACAGGAAGGGTCAGTTGGCAGTCCTGATAGAGGAAGGGTTAGTAGGCAGGCCTGGTACAGGAAGGTTCAGTAGGCAGGCCTGGTACAGGAAGGGTCAGTTGGTACGCCTAGTACAGGAAGGGTAAGTAGGTAGGCCTGGAAATGTAATGGTCAGTAGGTACGCCGGGTACAGATAGGGTCAGTTGGTAGGCCTGGTACAGGAAGGGTCAGTACGTAGGCCTGGTACAGGGAGGGTTAGTTGGCAGGCCTGGTAGAGGAAGGGTCAGTTGGCAGGCCAGGTATAGTAACCGTCAGTTGGCAGGCCAGGTATAGTAACCGTCAGTTGGCATGTCTGGTACAGGAAGGGTCAGTAGGTATGCCTCATACAGGTAGGGTCAGTAGGCAGGCCTGGTACAGGAAGGGTCAGTAGGAAGGCCTGGTAAAGAAAGGATCAGTTTGCATGCCTGGTACAGGAAGGGTCAGAAGGCAGGACTGGTACAGGAAGGGTCAGTTGATAGGCCTCGTACACGAAAGGTCACTTGGCAGGCCTGGTACAGGAAGGGTCAGTTGGCATACCAGGCAAAGGAAGGGTCAGTTGGTATGCCTGGTATAGGAAGGGTCAGTAGGTAGGCCTGGTACAGGTAAGGTCAGTAGGCACGCCTGGTACAGGAAGGGTCAGTTGACATGCCTGATAAAGAAAGGGTCAGTTCATATAACTAGTACAGGAAGGGTTAGTAGGTAGGCCTGGTATAGCAAGGGTCAGTAGGCAGGCCTGGTAAGGAAGGGTCAGTTGGCATGGTGGTAAAGAAAAGGTCAGTTAGCAGGTCTGGAACAGGAAGGGTCAGTTGGCAGGCCTGGTACAGGAACGGTAGTTAGCATGCCTGGTACAGGAGGGTTCACTAGGTAGGCCTGGGAAAGGAAGGGTCAGTTGGCAGGCCTAGTACAGGAAAGGTCAGAAGGCAGGCCTAGTAGAGAAAGGGTCAGTAGGCAAGCCTACTACAGGACGGGTCAGTTGTCAGGCCTGGTACAGAAAGGGTCGGTAGGCAGGCCTGGTACAGGAAGGTTCAGTAGGCAGGCCTGGTACAGGAAGGGTCAGTTGGAGCGCCTAGTACTGGGAGGGTAAATAGGTAGGCCTGGTACAGGAAGGGTCAATAGGTAGGCCTGGTACAGGAAGTGTTAGTCGCTAAACCTGTTACAGGAAAGGTCAGTACGTAGGCCTGGTACAGGAAGGGTCAGTTGGTAGGCCTAGTACTGGAAGGGTGAGTATGTAGGCCTGGTACAGGAAGGATCAGTTGGCAAGACTAGTACAAGCGGGGTCTGTTGGCAGGCTTGGTACAGGAAAGGTCAGTTGGCAGGCCTGGTACAGGAGGTATCAGTAGGCGGGCCTGGTAAAGAAAGGGTCAGTTGGCAGGCATGGTACACGAAGAGTCAGTTGGCAAGCCTGGTACAGCAAGGGTAATTTGGAAGGCCTGGTACATGAAGGGTCAGTAGGCAGGCCTCGAAATTGAAGGGTCAGTTGGCAGACCTGGTACAGGAAAGGTGAATTAGTAGGCCTGGTAGAGGAAGGGTTAGTAGGTAGACCTGGTACAGAAAGGGTCAATAGGTAGGCCTGGTAGAGGAAGGGTCAGTAGGCAGGCCTAGTATAGGAGAGGTCAGTTGGTAGGCCTGATATAGAAGAGGTCACTTGGCAGGTCTGGTACAGGAAGGGTCAGTTGGCATACCAGGGAAAGGGTCAATGGTGTGCCTGGTACAGTAAGGGTCAGTAGGTAGGCCTGGTACAGGAGGGGTCAGTAGGAAGGCCTGGTACAGGAAGGGTCAGTTGGTACGCCTAGTACAAGAAGTGTAAGTAAGTAGGCCTGGAACAGGAATGGTCAGTAGGTAGGCCGGGTAGAGATAGGGTCAGTTGGTAGGCCTGGTACAGAAAGGGTCAGTACGTAGGCCTGGTACAGGAAGGGTCAACTGGCAGGCCTAGTACAATAAGGGTCAATTGGCAGGCCTAGTACAATAAGGGTCAATTGGCAGGCTTGATACAGGAAGGGTCAGTGGGCAGGCCTGGTACACGCAGGGTCAGTTGGCAGGCTTGGTGCAAAAAAGTTCGGTTGGCATGCCTGGTACAGAAAGGGTCAGTAGGTAGGCCTGATACAGGTAGGGACAGTAGGCAGGCCTGGTACAGGAAGGATCAGTTGACAGGCCTGGTAAAGAAAGGGTCAGTTCGCATGCCTGGTACAGGAAAGGTCAGTAGGTAGGCCTGGTACAGGAAGGGTCAGTAGGCAGGCCTGGTACAGGAAGGGTCAGCTGGTAGGCCTGGTACAGGAAAGGTCAGTTGGCACGCCTGGTACAGGAAGGGTCAGTTGGCATGCCAGGTACAATAAGGGTCAGTTTGCAGGCCTGGTACAATAAGGGTCGGTTGGCAGGCTTGATACAAGAAGGGTCAGTTGGCAGGCCTGGTATGCACGAAGTGTCAGTTGGCAGGCCTGGTGCAAGAAAGATCGGTTGGCATGCCTGGTACAGGAAGGGTCAGTAGGTAGGCCTGATACAAGTCGGGTCAGTAGGCAGGCCTGGAACAAGAAGGGTCAGTTGGCATGCCTGGTACAGGAAGGGTCAGTTGTTACGCCTAGCACTGGAAGGTTAAGTAGGTAGGCTTGGTACAGGAAGGGTCAGTTGGCATGTCAGGTAAAGGAAGGGGCAGTTGGTATGCCTGGTACAGGAAGGGGCAGTTGGTATGCCTGGTACAGGAAGGTCAGCAGGTAGGCCTGGTACAGGAAGAGTCAGTAGGCAGGCCTGGTACAGGAAGGGTCAGTTGGTATGCCTGGTAAAGAAAGGGTCAGTTAGAAGGTCTGTTACAAGAAGGGTTAGATGGCAGGCCTGGTACAGTAGGGGTAGTTTGCATACCTGCTATAGAAAGGGTCAGTACGTAGGTCTGGTACAGAAAGGGTCAGTTGGCAGGGCTGGTAATGGAAGGGTTATTTGGAAGGCCTGGTACAGGAAGAGTCAGTAGATAGGCCTGGTAATAGAAGGGTCAGTCGGCAGGCCTAGTACAGGAGAGGTCAGAAGGCAGACCTAGTAGAGAAAGGGTCAGTAGGCAAGCCTGGTACAGGAAGGGTCAGTTGTCAGGCCTGGTACAGGAAGGGCCGGTAGGCAGGCCTGGTACAGGAAGGTTCAGTAGTCATACCTGGTACATGTAGGGTCAGTTGGTACGCCTAGTACTGGGAGGGTAAATAGGTACGCCTGGTACAGGAAGTGTCAGTAGGTAGGCCTGGTACAGGAAGTATCAGTTACTAGGTCTGGTACAGGAAAGGTCAGTACGTAGGCCTGGTACAGGAAGAGTCAGTTGTCAGGTCTGGTACAAGAAGGGTCAATTGGCAGGCGTGATACAGGAAGGGTCAGTTGGCAAGCCTGGTAGAGGAAGGGTCAGTTGGTAGGCCTTGTACAAGAAGGGTCAGTTGGCATGCTTGGTAAGGTAAGGGGAAGTAAGTCCTGGTACCGGTAGGGTCAATAGGCAGGCCTGGTACAGGAAAGGTCAGTTGGCAGGCCTTGTCAAGAAAGGCTCAGGTAGCAAATCTGGTACAGGAAGGGTCAGTTGGCAGTCCTGGTACAGGAAGGGTCCGTTGGCATTCCTGGTACAGGAAGGGCCAGTAGGTAGGCCTGGTACAGGAAGGGTAGTTAGCATGCCTGGTATAGGAAGGGTTAGTAGGTAAGCCTGGTATAGGAAGGGGAAGGTTGGCAGACCTGGTACAGGAAGGGTCAGTTGGCATGCCTGGTACAGGAAGGGTCGGTAGGTAGGCCTGGTACAGGAAGGGTCAGTAGGCTGGCCTGGTACAGGAAGGGTCAGTCGGTAGACCTGGTGGAGAAAGGGTCAGTTGGCAGGCCTCGTACAGGTAGGGTCAATTGGCAGGCCTGGTGCAGGAAGGGTCAGTAGGCAGGCCTGGTACAGGAAGGATCAGCAAACAGTCCTGGTACAGGAAGGGTCAGTTGGCAGGCCTGGTACAAGAAGGGTCAGTAGGTAGGCCTGGTAGAGGAAAGGTCAGTAGGCAAGCCTGGTGCAGGAAGGGTCAGTTGGTAGATCTAGCACAGGAAGGGTCAATAGTTAGGCCAAGTACAGGAGGAGTCATTAGGCAGGCCTGATACAGAAATGGTCAGTTGGCAAGCCTGGTACAAGAAGGCTCAGTTGACATGCCTTGTGCAGAAAGGGTCAGATAGCAGGCCTGGTACAGGAAAGATCAGTTGGCAGGCCTGGCACACGAAGGGTCAGTTGGCAGGCCTTGTACAGGAAAGGTCAATTAGTATGCCTTGTACAGGAAGGGTTAGTAGGTAGACCTGGTACAGAAAGGGTCAGTAGATAGTCCTGGTACAGGAAGGGTCAGGAGGCAGGCCTGGTACAGGAAGGTTCAGTAGGCAGGCCTGGTAGAGGAAGGGTCAGTTGGTAGGTCTGGTACAGGAAAGGTCACTTGGCAAGTCTGGTACAGGAAGGGTCAGTTGGCATGCCAGGTGAAGGAAGGGTCAGTTGGTATGCCTGGTACAGGAAGGGTCAGTAGGTAGGCCTGGTACAGGAAGGGTGAGTAGGCAGGCCTGGTACAGGAAGGGTCAGTTAGCATGCCTGGTAAAGAAAGGGTCAGTTAGCAGGTTTAGTACAGGAAGGTTAAGTTGGCAGACCTGTTACTGGAAGGGTAGTTAGCATGCCTGCTACAAAAAGGGTCAATAGGTAGGCCTGGTACAGAAAGAGTTAGTTGGCACGGCTGGTACTGGAAGGGTCATTTGGCAGGCCTGAAACAGGAAGAGTCAGTAGGTAGGCCTGGTACAGGAAAGGTCAGTTGGAAGGCCTAATACAGGAAAGGTCAGTAGGGAGTCCTAGTACAGAAAGGGTCAGTAGGCAAGCCTGGTACAGGAAGGGACAGTTGACAGGCATGAAACACAAAGGGTCGGTAGGCAGGCCTGGTACAGGAAGGTTCAGTAGGCAGGCCTGGTACAGGAAGGGTCAGTTGGTACGGCTAGTACTGCAAGGGTAAATAGGTAGGCCTGGTACAGGAAGAGTCAGTAGGTAAGCCTGGTACAGGAAGGGTCAGTCGCTAAACCTGGTAAGGAAAGGTCAGTACGTAGGCCTGGTACAGGAAGGGTCAGTTGATAGGCTTAGTACTGGAAGGGTGAGTAGGTAGGCCTATTTAGGAAGGGTCAGTAGGTAGGCTTGGTACAGGAAGTATCAGTTGCTAGGCCTGGTACAGGAAAGGTACAGGAAGAGTCAGTTGTCAGGTCAAGTACAAGAGGGTCAGTTGGCAGGGGTGATACAGGAAGGGTCAGTTGGCAAGCCTGGTAGAGAAAGGGTCAGTTGGAAGGCCTTGTACAGGAAGGGTCAGTTGGCATGCTTGGTAAAGGAAGGGAACGTAGGTAGGCCTGGTACAGATAGGGTCAGTAGGAAGGCCTGGTACAGGAAAGGTCAGTTTGAAGGTCTGGTAAAGAGAGGGTCAGTTAGCAGATCTGGTACAGGAAGGGTCAGTTGGCAGTCCTGGTACAGGAAGGGTCAGTTGGCATTCCTGGTACAGGAAGGGTCAGTAGGTAGGTCTGGTGCAGGAAGGGTCAGTTGGCAAGCCTGGTACCGGAAGGGTAGTTAGCATGCTGGTACAGGAAGGGTCAGTAGGTAAACCCTTTACAGGAAGGGTTAGTTGGCAGGCCTAGTACAGGAAGGGTCAGTTGGCATGCTTGGTACAGAAAGGGTCAGTAGGTAGGCCTGGTACAGGAAGGGTCAGTAGGCTGGCCTGGTACAGGAAGGGTCAGTAGGTAGACCTGGTGGAGAAAGGGTCAGTTGGCAGTCCTCGTAGAGGTAGGGTCAGTTGGCAGGCCTGGTACCGAAAGGGTAAGTAGGCAGGCCTGGTAAAGGAAGGGTCAGTTGGCAGGCCTGGTACAAGAAGGGTCAGTTGGCAGGAGTGATACAGGAAGGGTCAGTTGACAGGCCTGGTACAGAAAGGATCAGTAGGCGGGCCTGGTAAAAGAAGGCCTGGTACAGGAAGGGTAATTTGGAAGGCCTTGTACGGGAAGGGTCAGTAGGCATGCCTCGAACAAGAAGGGTTAGTGGACAGGCCTGGTACAGGAAAGGTCAACTAGTAGGCCTGGTACAGGAAGGGTCAGTAGGTAGACCTGGTACAGGAAGGGCTAGTAGGTAGGGCGTGTACGGGAGGGGTCAGTAAGCAGGCCTGGCACAGGAAGGGTCAATTGGTAGGCTTGGTACAGGAAAGGTCATTTGGGAAGCCTGGGACAGAAAGGGTCAGTTGGCATACCAGGTATAGGAAGGGTCAGTTGTTATGCCTGGCTTAGGAAGGGTCAGCAGGCAGGCCTGGTATAGGAAGGATCAGTTGGCAGTCCTGGTACAGGAAGGGCCAGTAGGCAGGCCTGGTACAGGAAGGTTCAGTAAGAAGGCCTGGCACAGGAAGGGTCAGTTGGTACGACTAGTACAGGAAGGGTAAGTAGGTAGGCCTGAAACAGGAATCGTCAGAAGGTAGGCCGGGTACAGATAGGGTCAGTTGGTAGGCCTGGTACAGGAAGGGTCAGTACGTAGGCCTGGTACAGGAAGGGTCAGCTCGCAGGCCTGATACAATAAGGGTCAATTGGCAGGCCTGATACAGGAAGGGTAAGTTGGCAGGCTTGGTACACGGAAGGTCAGTTGGCAGGCCTGGTACAAGAAAGGTCAATTGGCATGCCTGGTACAGGAAGGTTCAGTAGGTAGGCCTGATACAAGTAGGGTCAGTAGGCAGGCCTGGTACAGGAAGGGTCAGTACGTAGGCCTGGTAGAGGAAGGGTCACCAAGTAGGCCTGGTAAGGGAAGTGTCAGTTGTTAGGCCTGGTACAGGAAAGGTCAGTACGTAGGCCTGGTACAGGAAGGGTCAGTTGGTACGCCTATTGCTGGAAGGGTAAGTAGGTAGGCCTGGTACACGAAGGGTCAGTAGGTAGGCCTGGTGCAGGAAGTGTTAGTTGCTAGGCCTAGTACATGAAAGGTCAGTAAGTAGGCCTGGTACAGGATGGGTCAGTTGTCATGTCTGGTTCAAGAATGGTCAGTTGGCATTCGTGACACAGGAAGGGTCAGATGGCAGGACTGGTACAGGAAGGGTCAGTTGGTAGGCCTGGTACAAGAAAGGTCAGTCGGCATGCTTGGTAAAGGAAGGGGCACTAGGTAAGCCTGGTACAGGTAGGGTCAGTACAGGAAAGGTCAGTTGGCAGGCCTGGTAAAGAGAGGGTCAGTTAACACATATGGTACAGGAAGGGTCAGTTGGCAGTCCTGGTAGAAGAAGGGTCAGTTGGCATTCCTAATACAGGAAGGGTAAGTAGGTAAGCCTGGTACAGGAAGGGTAAGTTGGCAGGCCTGGTACAGGAAGGGTCAGTTGGCATGCCTGGTACAGGAAGGGTCAGTAGGTATGCTTGGTACGTTAAGGGTCAGTAGGCTGGCCTGGTACAGGAAGGGTCAATAGGTAGACCCGGTGGAGAAAGGGTCAGTTGGCAGGCCTCGTAGAGGTAGGGTCAGTTGGCAGGCCTGGTACAGGAAGGGTCAGTAGGTAGGCCTGGTATAGGAAGGGTCAGTAAGCAGGCCTGATACAGAAAGGGTCAGCAGACAGACCTAGTAGAGTAAGGGTGAGTAAGCAAGCCTGGAATAGGAAGGGTCATTTGGAAGGCCTGGTACAGGAAGGGTCAGTAAGCAAGCCTGGAACAGGAAGGGTCAGTTGGCAGGCCTGGTACAGGAAGGGTCAATAGGCAGACCTGGTACAGAAAGTGTCAGCAGACAGGCTTAGTAGAGGAAGGGTGAATAGGCAAGCCTAGTACAGGAAGGGTTAGTTGGCAGGCCTGGTACAGGAAGGGTTAGTAGGTACGCCTGGTGCAGGAAGATTCAGTTGTCAAGCCCGGTGCGGGAAGGGTCAGCTGGCAGGCCTGGTACAGGAAGAGACAGATGGAAGGGCTGGTAAGGGAAGAGTCAGTTGGTAGGCCTGGTATAGGAAGAATCAGTAGGCAGGCCTGATACAGGAAGAGTCAGATGAAAGCCCTGGTACAGGAAGGGTCAGCTGGCAGGCCTGATATAGAAAAGGTCAGTAGGCAGGCCTGGTACAGGAAGGGTCAGATGAAAGGCCTGGTACAGGAAGGGTCAGCTGGCAGGCATGGTACAGGAAGGGTCAGTAGGCAGGCCTGCTACGGGAAGTTTCAGTAGGCAGGCCTGGTACATGAAGGGTCAGTTGGTAGGCCTGGTAAAGGAAGGGTCAGATGGAAGGCCTGGTAAAGGAAGGGTCAGATGGAAGGCCTGGTAAAGGAAGGGTCAGTAGGCAGGCCTGGTACAGGAAGGGTGAAATGGAAGGCCTGGTACAGGAAGGGTCAATAGGCAGGCCTGGTATAGGAAGTGTCGGTAGGCAGGCCTGGTACTTGAAGGATCAGTTGGTAGGCCAAGTACAGGAAGGGTCAGATGAAAGGCCTGGTACAGGAAAGGTTAGTAGGCAAGCCTAGTACATGAAGGGTCAAATGGAAGTCCTGGTACAGGAAGGGTCAGCTGGCAGGCCTGGTACAGGAAGGGTCAGTAGACAGGCCTGGTACAGGAAGGGTCAGTAGACAGGCCTGGTACAGAAAGGGTCAGTTGGAAGGCCTGGTACATGAAGGGTCAGCTGGTAAGCCTGGTACAGGAAGGGTCAGTAGGCAGGCCTGGTACAGGAAGGGTCATATGAAAGGCCTGGTACAGGAAGGGTCAGCTGGCAGGCCTGGTACAGGAAGGGTCAGTAGGCAGGCCTGCCACGGGAAGTTTCAGTGGGCAGGCCTGGTACATGAAGGGTCAGTTGGCAGGCCTGATAAAGAAAGGGTCAGTTAGCAGGTCTGATACAGGAAGGGTCCGTTGACAGGCCTGGTACAGGAAGGGTCAGTAGGTAGGCCTGGTACAGGAAGGGTCAGAAAGCAGGCCTGGTAGAAGAAGGGTCAGTGGGTAGGCCTGGTACAGGAAGGGTCAGTACGTAGGCCTGGTACAGGAAGGGTCAGTTGGCAGGTCTGATACAAGAAGTAGGAAGGATCAGTATTCAGCCCTGGTACTGGAAGGGTCAGTTGGCATGCCTGGTACAGGAAGGGTCATTTGGCATGCCTGGTAAAAGAAGGTTCAGTTGGCATGCCTGGTACAGGAAGGGCCAGTAAGTAGGCCTGGTACAGGAAGGGTCAGTTGGCAGGCCTGGTACAGTAAGGGTCAGTTGGCATGCCTGGTACAGGAAGGGTCATTTGGCATGCCTGGTAAAAGAAGGTTCAGTTGGCATGCTTGGTACAGGAAGGGTCAGTAAGTAGGCCTGGTACAGGAAGGGTCAGTAAGTAGGCCTGGTACAGGAAGGGTCAGTAGGCAGACCTGGCACAGGAAGGACCAGCTGGCAGGCGTCACAGTAAGGGTCAGTAGGTAGGCCTGGTACAGGAAGGGTCAGTAGGTAGGTCTGGTACAAAAAGGGTCAGTAGGTAGGCCTGGTACAGGAAGGGTCAGTAGGCAGGCCTGGTACAAGAAGGGTCAGCAGGTAGGCCTGGTACAAAAAGGGTCACTTGGCACACCTGGTACAGGAAGGGTCAGCTGGTAGGCCTGGTACAGGAAGGGTCAGTTGGCAGGCCTGGTACAGGAAGGGTCAGTTGGAAGGCCTTGTACAGGAAGGGTCAGTTGGTAGGCCTGATATAGGAAGGGTCAGTTGGCAGGCCTGGTACAAGAAGGGTTAGTAGGTAGGCCTGGTACAAAAAGGGTCACTTGGCAGGCCTGGTAGAGGAAGGGTCAGTTGGCAGGCCTGGTACAGGAAGGGTCAGTAGATAGGCCTGATACAGGAAGGGTCCCTTGACAGGTCTGGTACAGTAAGGGTCAGTAGGTAGGCATGGTACAGGAAGGGTCAGTAGGCAGGCGTGGTAAAGAAAGAGTCAGTTATCAGTTCTGGTAAAGGAAGGGGCATTTGGTAGGCCTGGTACAGGAAAGGTCAGTTGGCAGGCCTGGTAGATGAAGGATCAGTAGGTAGGCTTGGTATTGAAAGGGTCAGCTGGCAGGCCTGGTATAGGAAGGGTCAGTTGGCAGGACTGGTAGAGGAAGGGTCAGTAGATAGGCCTGGTACAGGAAGGGCCAGTAGGCAGACCTGGTACAGGAAGGGTCAGTTGGCAGGCCTGGTAGAGGAAGGGTTAGCAGTCATGTCTAGTAGAGGAAGGGTCAGTAGACAAGCCTGGTACAGGAAGGTTCAGTAACCAGGCCTAGTACAGGCAGGGTCAGTTGATACGCTTAGTACAGGAAGGGTACGTAGGTAAGTTTTGGTGCAGGAAGGGTCACTACGTAGGCCTGGTACAGGAAGGGTCAGTTGGCAGGCCTGATACAAGAAGGGATAGTTGGCAATCCTGGTAGAGGAAGGGCCAGTTGGCAGACCTGGTACATGAAGGGTCAGGAGGTAGGCTTTGTAGAAGAAGGGTCAGTTGGCAGGCTTGGTATAGGCAGGGTGAGTTGGCAGGCCTGGTACAGGAGGGGTCAGTTGGTAGGCCTGGTGCAGGAAGGGTCGGTACGTAGGCCTGGTACAGGAGGGGTCAGTTGGTAGGCCTGTGCAGGAAGGGTCAGTACGTAGGCCTGGTACAGGGAGGGTCAGTAGGTAGGCCTGGTACAGAGTGGGTCAGTTGGTAGGCCTGGTACAGGAAGGGTCACTACGTATGCCTGGTACAGAAAGGGTCAGTTGGCAGGCCTGGTACAGGAAGGGTCCGTTGGTAGGCCTGGTACAGGAAGGATCAGTATACAGGCCTGGTACAGGAAGGGTCAGTTGGCAGGCCTGGCACAGGAAGGGTCAGTTGGCATGCCTGGTACAGGAAAGGTTCAGTAGGTAGGCCTGGTAGAAGAAGGGTCAGTTAACAGGCCTGGTATAGGTAGGGTCAGTTGGCATGCCTGGTACAGGAAGGGTTCAGTAGGTAGGCCTGGTAGAAAAAGGGTCAGTTGACAGGTCTGATATAGGAAGGGTCAGTTGGCAGGCCTGGTACAAGAAGGGTTAGTTGGCAATCCTGGTACAGGGAAGGGTCATTTGGCATGCCTGGTATAGGAAGGGTTCAGTAGGTAGGCCTAGTAGAGGAAGGGTCAGCTGGCAGGCCTGGTATAGGTAGGGTCAGTTGGCATTCCTGGTACAAGAAGGGTTCAGTAGGTAGGCCTGCTAGAAGAAGGGTCAGTTGACAGGCCTGGTATAGGTAGGGTCAGTTGGCAGGCCTGGTACAGGAAGGGTTCAGTAGGTAGGCCTGCTAGAAGAAGGGTCAGTTGACAGGCCTGGTATAGATAGGGTCAGTTGGCATGCCTGGTACAGGAAGGGTTCAGTAGGTAGGCCTAGTAGAGGAAGGGTCAGCTGGCAGGCCTGGTGTAGGTAGGGTCAGTTGGCAGGCCTGGTATAGTATAGTGCGGCTGGTGACCCTGGTTTGACAGGCCTTGTACTTACCAGTGTTGTTGTTGTTGTTGTTGTTGTCTGCGTGATGCTGTTTGCTCTGACTCTCATATTAAAGGAACAGTTTGAGCCGATCATGTCTTGAATAACCTTGGTAACGTCTGGCTCAACGTAACTGAAGTACTTGTTACTATCTTGATGGTAACACATATGTAACATTGTTACTATCTTGATGGTAACACATATGTAACATTGTTACTATCTTGATGGTAACACATATGTAACATTGTTACTA
>JAUUDZ010025948.1:0-11142 GCA_032361705.1 Panulirus versicolor | reverse complement strand
TGAGGCAGTGTGAACCAGGGTAGTGCCAGTATGTCTGTGTGTGTAGTGAGGCAGTGTGAACTAGGGTAGAGCCAGTAAGTCTGTGTGTGTAGTGAGGCAGTGTGAACCAGGGTAGTGCCAGTATGTCTGTGTGTGTAGTGAGGCAGTGTGAACTAGGGTAGAGCCAGTAAGTCTGTGTGTGTAGTGAGGCAGTGTGAACCAGGGTAGTGCCAGTATGTCTGTGTGTGTAGTGAGGCAGTGTGAACTAGGGTAGAGCCAGTATGTCTGTGTGTTGTGAGGCTGTGTGAACGAGGAAGAATTACCAGTATGTCTGTGTGTTGTGAGGCTGTGTGAACGAGGAAGAATTAGTATGACAATGGAATATGGCATTACTAGCCAGGGTAGAGCCAGTATGACTGTAGTAAGACAGTATGGGCCAGGATGGAGCCAGTATGACAGTAGTGAGGCAGTATGAGCCAGGATGGAGCCAGTATGACAGTAGTGAGGCAGCATGAGCCAGGATGGAGCCAGCATGACAGTAGTGAGGCAGTATGAGCCATGATGGAGCCAGTATGACAGTAGTGAGGCAGCATGAGCCATGATGGAGCCAGTATGACAGTAGTGAGGCAGCATGAGCCAGGATGGAGCCAGTATGAGTACATGGGGGGAGCCAGATTACGCGTGAGACACGGCAGGTGACGGAGGTGCAGGAGAGAGAGAGAGAGAGGGGTCAGGGATCAGTCTATACAGGGATCAGTCTACAGACCTTTCACTATTGACAGTTACCTCCAGGTGTTGACTCTGGCTCGTGGTGGGCGTCGTAGCTACGACTCCCTCTCTCTCGCTCTCTTTCTCTCATGTAGTTACGACTGAGTACTGGTAGTAGCGACAGCTGACGTATCTTTGTCGTACGACGCTTGAGTGTCGACTATTTTTTTCTTTTTCGTAGGACAGAGGCAGTATTGAAGAACTTGTGTTAAGGTGTGATAACTGTGATCCCCCATGACCACGGTGGTACGAATCTTGGATATGGTGGCCTGGCCTTTGACCCGACCCATAAGGGGTCAGGTTAAAGGCCAGGCCATCATGCATAAGGGCCTCACCGGTCGCGCATCCAAGAATCAAAAGTCGTATTGAAGGTGGCTGGAGGTACTGCGTGCGAGGCCCCATGTCACCTTGCGATGTACTCCACGTTCGCTTTAAATGTGTGAGCCCAGGACGGGGTCGTCTTCAGTTTAGTGTTGTGTATGATAATGTACCTCACGCCGTACACTTTAAACTCACACAACACGACACCAGAAACGCCCAGATAATGTGATAATGTACCTCATGTTATACATTTTACACTCACACAACACGACACCAGAAACGCCCAGATAATGTGATATTGTACCTCATGTTATACATTTTACACTCACACAACACGATACCAGGAGCGCCCCGAGGCAGATGTAATCATCTAACATCCTAATCTTTTAAGTGGATATCTCTCCTCACTCGCAGTTGTGTGAGCCATCACTTCACAGTGACAGAGGAAGCAAAGTCTTCCGTCAGATAAAGTCATTAGATACATCCTTCGGAAGGAAGTTATTATGTTGTCGATATATTTAATACGGCCGAAAAGTTTCCTTCACGAAGACAACCACAAACCACCGGACAGAGGAAGAAGATGTTGTTGACCAAGTCATTCACCATCCCCCGCGCTGCTCACGCCAGCCATAAACCTGACCCTTGACCTTTTGACCGGAGGAGCCAAGGTTACGCTCGCTGGACCTGAGGGTCAGTTATCTGCTATTATAGCTAGGTCACTTTATGAACACCAACACGACTGACCTACTGTGCCATACAGAAAATATCGTGTAGTGTTGAGTGTCACACAATTACATAATAGCTTGGAAATGTAGATATGTGGTATGATGGTTAAATTTAAACTATATTTGATCTCACATTGACATAAACCGTTCGTTAATTGGGCTCTAGACCTGTCAACAGCCATTAAGGGTTTATTAAGGCCGTCAACGTCAAATTACAATATAACTACCAACAAAAGATATATTGTACACTTTCTCGTAGGTGTTTATCGCTTTTTCTTCTTCAGTATATTCAGGAAAATGAATATGTGTCAGCTACCCAGCCGAACACTCCGGGCCGTGGGGTCAAAAAGATACTCTACCATCAGCTGTCGCTCACGGCGTTCAGGAAATTAATGTGAGGAGCGCCTTGGGGAATGTTGGCCACACACACACACACACACACACACACACACACACACACACACACACACTAACGCCCTTCAATATCTGGATCCTCCTCACCAGCGGTTAAAAATTGCACCTCTTTCAGCGGCTGGATGACGGGAATTCCTACGCGCGATCGAGCCGCAGTGTTGCCTGCCGTATCTCATGTTCACGATCGAGCTGCAGTGTTGCCACCGTAGCTCATGTTGACGATCGAGCCGCAGTGTTGTCTGCCGTATTTCATGTCACGATCGAGCCGCAGTGTTGTCTGCCGTAGTTCATGTTGACGATCGAGCCGCAGTGTTGCCACCGTAGCTCACGTTGACGATCGAGCCGCAGTGTTGCCGCCGTAGCCCATGTTGACGAGTGGTGGGAGTGTGGTTGTGTGGAGCAGGTGTTATTGCAGTGTGTTTTCGTCGGTGGGGGAACGGTGCTCTTGGGAGATGTGTCTGATGTGGGGCCCCTCTCCCACGGAGAGAGAGAGAGAGAGAGAGAGAGAGAGAGAGAGAGAGAGAGAGCATCTTTCTTACGTACAGAAGGGTAGGTGTTGCCTGGCAGCTCCTGGTGTACGCTTCGCGTGAGATGGAAGAGTAGATGACAAGTCAAGATAACACGACCCTCCACTCTGTCCCTGGGATAACACGACCCTCCACTCTGTCCCCGGGATAACACGACCCTCCACTCTGTCCCCGGGATAACACGACCCTCCACTCTGTCCCCGGGATAACACGACCCTCCGCTCTGTCCCCGGGATAACACGACCCTCCACTCTGTCCCCGGGATAACACGATCATCCACTCTGTCCCCGGGATATCCTACCAGCAAATCTTTACTGTCGTCGCCACGACCCAGCAATCTCTAGGCCCCTGACCATCTGCACGAGACTCCAAGTCAGCAAGACGACCCTAACGCGCCCCTCTCTCCCCCATCAGCTCCTCTGAAGGACATGAACTCTCCCCTCATCCCTCTCCCCTCACCCCTCTCCCCTCACCCCTCACCCCCCGTCCTCTCCCACCACTCCTTGCTCGAGGCAGGAAGAAGATTCCATTAGCACCTCTAGGGTCGATTCCTTCCCTGCCACCACCGCTGAACCTGACCCTTATGGCCTAACCCCACGTCTGATCTCCGGCAAAATGCTGGAAATCTGGAAGTCTGGAGGCATGAAAGACTGGAATGTTGTCCGTCTCTTAAACGCGGGAATTCGACAGCAGTTCGGGAGTTCAGAAGCCAAGAGTCTGAGAGCTGAGCAGGTCGAGTGGCAGGAAGTCTGGAAATCTCAGATCTAGGAGGTGAAGAAGCCTTATATCTAGACTTAAAGTACCTTAAAAGCCTAAATAAGACTTTATGAAGCCTTACAGTATCTTGAAAGACTAAATAAGACTTTATGAAGCCTTACAGTATCTTGAAAGACTAAATAAGACTTAATGAAGCCTTACAGTATCTTGAAAGACTAAATAAGACTTTATAAAGCCTTACAGTATCTTGAAAGACTAAATAAGACTTTATAAAGCCTTACATTATTTTGAAAGACTAAATAAGACTTTATAAGGTCTTAAAGGAGAGACACCTTATACCCGCGCGTTTTGCAACCTAAACGCTTAAAAGTCTGGAAAGTCTTAATGATTCTGAAGACTGGGAATTTGCAAGTCTAAGGAATGTACACAAGTGCTCTTGGCTTCCATTCTCAGGCTACCGAGTAAATGAGGTGGAAAGATGGACCGGTTTAAAGCTGATGGTGTGGGTCCTTCCTCTGGACCAGCAGCTGGACCGGGTCCTCGTCCCTCCTCTGGACCAGCTGCTGGACCGAGGCCTTTCCCTGGACCAGCTGCTGGACTGGAACCTTCCTCTGGATCAACTTGCGAACCGGTTCCTTCCTCTAAACCAACTGGACCAGTTGGTGGACCCGGTGAGCTAAGCTTGGGTTCTCAAGCTTCGTCCCATACTAAGCTGTAGCTCGGCATGTTGCACAATAAGATCTTCCTCATCACATGTAGGGAGGGATACCACTTGTGTTTATCTTCCTCTTCTTTCGTCTTTTATCTCCATTTGTTTCTGGAGCGGGTGCACCCAGTGTGTGTGTCCCCCCCCGGGCCGACGCAGCCAAGGCTTGTCTGATGGTTACGCTCGCTCGAGTAGGTCTAGATATGGCTTTAGTCGACTGGATTTTGAAGTTTGCCTGTTGACATTTAGAGGTTCCAAGAACTGGTTTTTCCTCGTAGAGGGGGAAAATATCATTCGTGTTTCCTCCGGGTTGGAGTCTTGACAGCATCTTGGGATACGAATATTTTGAAGATTTTTGTTGAAAATCGGTGATTTTGAAGGTTTGGGTCGACGTTGGTGCAGGAGTCATCATGTCTCCCGAATAAAGTCTCTTCTTTTCTTCTCTCCTTCAGGAGGAGGCGCTTAACTAGCTAGGGGTCATCGTTGCTGGTCTGTCCCACCTATCGTCTCCGCCGGGCCGAGGGCTTCCCTGTTTGGGGAGGTGTGAGGAACTGGCTCATGGACCAGATGAGTCGACGTGTGAGGACGAGTCAGTGTCGTGGGCAGCGTTTGTCCGGAGGTCAGACTTTGTAATGTACGCATCGCTGAGCGGGGCGGGTCTCGGTGGGAGCCATGTACGCATCGCTGAGCGGGGCGGGTCTCGGTGGGAGCCACACTTCTCCCCAGGCGTGTGGGACACGACTGACGGACATGGCCTCAAGCGACGAACTGAATGAATTTCGTTTCCCGTCATCACCCGTCCGTCCAGGGCCGGGGGCCCGAGACGCTCCCGTCATGGGCTTCCCTAATGTTTCGTGTCTCTCCCGCCTTGACTATGTGGCACTCATCCCGACCCTCTTGGCCTCATCCACGTGAACCTTTCCGGGCAGTCACCTCGTTCTAGTGGGTTATGATGCCTCGTATCATTGCTCAAAGTTGACCCTCAAGCTTAGAATTTCAGACCATCCGAAATTGTTTCGGATGGTCTGAATTTATTCATCAGTTCCAGCAGTAAAACTCGACGGGGCTCAACATGACCACCTGTATTCATTCCGGCGGATTTCCTCCCTTGATGAAGGTGGTGTAGAGTACACCAGAGAACAAGAGGTTTGCGTTTCCGCTGGACATGAGAATACCAGCCAGACAGCCTCATGTGCAGAGCCTTTCATCCTGTCCACAGACTGTGTGCAGGACCATGGTGGCGCAGAGGGTCGTCTGTCACGCCCTGACACCAACTCCCTCTGTGAGTTTTTTTCTCTTGTTTATTTTTCATCATGGCTGATGCGTCTGGTCGTTCTTTTTTCCCCCCCTTTCTGCGGTGAGCGCTACGTGTCAGCCCTGCTTCTTGGGGAACTCTAGTCGTAGGTTGGCAGGTCCTCCCTCCACGAGGACTGCACAAAGTTCCTCATCCACAAACGTCTTGAGCAAGTTCTCTCTCATCACCTCACTCGGGCTGGGGTAAAGCTCACATGTCCTTGTCTTAGAGGAGTAAGGACCGGCATGTCCCACTCACGAACTACTGGGAACGGTCGACACCACCGAGGCTGTACTGTCTCTCTCGAGTGCACACACTCCCGGGAGAGGTACTACCCCGTCACCTCCACAGGGAAGATCCTGGAGGGAGTGTTCCCAGGCCTACACTCGGAATTGATTCCTTGCTGGCACAACAAGCAGGAAAGACTCACATATACGATCTCTGTGATCAAAATGAGCGATAAACACTTTAAACATCCGGGGATCCAAGATTTCTCAACATATCCCTTGCAACCAGAAGAAACTGGGATGCACAGTAAAGAAATTAAGAAAGCTTCGTGCAAGTATTTGCAGTATAACGAGCCACCCAGGCTGTGGTGGCTGTGTGCGGGCGTGGACGTGCGGCCCGAGGCTTCCAACAGCTTGGTCAAGCTACGACTGGCCGTGAGGGAAAGGTTCTAAGGGAAGAGAGACAGAAAATGGGCCAGTCTTCCGTCATTCACAGTTTCTGTCAACCTACACTGGAGCGTCAGCAAACAGTACGATATTGACGGCTGCCACACTGCAGTGTTGTCACGTCAGATGCACTGGAGGGAGGGTGAGCAGTGTGGAGGGAGGGTGAGCAGTGTGGAGGGAGGGTGAGCAGTGTGGAGGGAGGGTAAGCAGTGTGGAGGGAGGATGAGCAGTGTGGAGGGAGGATGAGCAGTGTGGAGGGAGGGTAAGCAGTTTGGAGGGAGGATGAGCAGTGTGGAAGGAGGGTGAGCAGTGCGGAGGCAGATATATCGGCCTGAGGCTGCTGCTGCTGCTGCTGCTGCACTACGTCAACATGCCGCCCACCATTGACCTCGCGGACCCAGCTCGTCCAGACCTCGAATATGTTATGTAAGTAGATACACATAAGAGCGTCAGATAGGACGTAGTCGACGCCTCTGAGACAAAGGCAAAATAAAACAGTGTTTAACCTTAGGTTTGTATAATTGAATTATCCAATGAGCACGACACTGCGACCTTTGAGTACAGGGTTGCTCTCCTTGATCATGACTGTTACGACCCTCTGTTGTGATGATGACCTGGTTTTAGGCACGAATCTTCAAAGGTCGGGTTCAAAGACTAGGTTGTCATACCCATGAGTTGTAGCGTCGTTGCTCCAAGGCCGCCAGAGCCTTTCTAAGGCTGTTGGTAAGGTCTGCTCTACGAACAGGAGTGTGACGTTACCCCCAGAGAGTGATGTGTTTTATTTAGCTTTTGTGGATTGGCAGAGCTACGGTCAGTTTGTGCAGCTGTTGTTTAAATTTCCGCTGCAGGCAGTATCTGTCAGGCCGAAGGAGGAAGGGCGCCCATTTCGAACCAGTTTATTAACCTTGCCAGTTATCCACGGCACTAGTGTTAACCTCTTTTCGTCATCACCGCGTCATACGCCCTCATGCGTAGCTTTAAACCAATCACGTGCCTCCACCTCATCACTTTGTCACAGAGCTACACGGAACTCGCAATCAATCCAGAGCCAGCACGTCATCAGCACGTCACACACACACACACACACACACACACACACACATGGATGAGTTTTGACGTAAGCTTTCCCCTGTAGCTTGCTACCCTGGCCAGCCATACGGGGGTCATCCATAATTCCTAGCCCGGCCGACATGGCTGCAGAGCGAGACACAAGGCTTCTGAGCCTGAGGGCAAGCACAGATGTTTGAAGGACAACGTACCACGAAAACAAGAGACGCTATCGTGTCTCGTGCGAACGGTGCGGGTGAAGAATAGCCCCGTGTACTGGCGGGTGCAGGAGAGAGTGCGGGGCCAACTCGCTGCCAACTGGGAGAGCTTCAACCATGACACAATTCATTACGTTGCCGTCTGTAAGAATGGAACGACGTGTGTCTGTGTTGGCGGCGGCAGCATCTATACCCATAAAGCCTCTAGGCTGCGCTGCAGTCAGTTGCAGGGAAAGGAAGGATAGACTCCCTTAGAGCAGAGTTCCTCGGTGTAACTATATTAGACTCCCTGGTCGTCTGCTAACGGTGATGCAGAAATTAGATTCCAATCTATTTCTTGAGTTGATGATTGTAAGGACGCTTTTACACTCCGCTCCTGCATCACACAGCCTTATAGACCCTACCGACAGTGATTGATGGGGATGACGTGTTGTTCATGAGTTGTACATTATTGTAATAATTACGTTACGTATGGTTCGCCGCGTTGCTGCTATCTAGCGCTAACTTGATTGTGTGTAGCTCATTAGTCCGTTAAGTATGGCACAGGGTCAGGCCAACGAAAACGACATTACGATCCTTGAGTACGAAGGTACGATCCTTGATTATGACGGTATGATCCTTGAGTACGACGGTATGATCCTTGAGTACGACGGTACGATCCTTTAGTACGACGGTACGATCCTTGAGCACGACGGTACGATCCTTTAGTACGACGGTACGATTCTTGAGTACGACGGTACGATCCTTGAAGTACGACGGTACGATCCTTGAGTACGACGGTATGATCCTTGAGTACGACGGTACGATCCTTGAGTACGACGGTACCATCCTCGACCACCACGGAACGACTAGGGAAATGATGGTTTCGCCATTCAACCTGACCCATGAAGGGCAGGTCAAAAGGTCACCCCCGTCGTACCCAGGTGGTCGTACCGTTGTTCTCGAGGGTCGCACCGTCATTCTTATGGGGGTCGTGACGTCATACGTAGAGATAACACCGTCGTTCTCAAGGAATACGTTGGCTAAAGTGTATTTATCCCAGGATACAGAGCCTGGACACACTACTGGCTTCTGGGTCGTACTGATATAGGTGATTCATTGACAGTGGGTGTTTCATCACCCTGTTTTAACCTGTCGCAGTGGCTGTTCCGTCCTATTTGCCCACTGGATTGGAACGCAAGACGGTCGTAGTATGTCCCTTGTCGTACCCGACAGAGATAACGTCATTTTCTATGTTCTTGGTGTCTCCCAAAGGCTTGTGGATGAATTCAGAGGAATAACTTATTGTTAATGTACCAGTAGTCAGGCTCTCGTGCTGGCTGGGTGATCCGAACGCGCTCCCCTGAGCGACCTGAACGCCACCTACCTACCCTACCCGACTCCTCAAGACCGTAAACATCTCTCATCCCTGAATTAACTCGCCTAAAAGTTTCTCGGATTGATTGGGATCTCGTGCTGACGACCGTGCCAGGCCTTCCCCGCCGAAGCCCAAACCCAGTTTGAGAACGTGGTCATGAAAAGGTATAAAAGAACTGAAGATTGGTGCAGAGTAAGTTCAAAAACTATTTAAAGTTTTCATGTGGAACTTTCGATGAATTTTCGCCCATGTGAACGACTGAAATTGATCTTTATTTCCTTTCCGAACGCTCCGAGAAAGATCTCCGTAAGGTTGTTATGATGATCATCAGGGTAAAGCTGATCTCCCCCGCGCCTCAGAATGGCCGCGGTGAAATATAGCTTTTGAATACCACGTCGGGCCGCGGCTGCCGGCTCGTCCATTTCAGCTTATCTGGCCGTCCTCCCTCCTAGAATTAGTCCGCTAAATATAGCGTGAAGTATTTATGTGTGTTCCCAGGACCACCGTCGCTGTGAGGTTTGACTATAAAGCCAATAATATCTTGACGTAATAGGTGTTATGTGATTAAATGATTAATAAATCTATTCCTGTATTGGTCGATGCTTCTTGGGATTTCCTGTTTGTGAATGACTGGGGCAAAATGTAGTTTGGGCGCTAAAATGGTGAGAGCAGGTTAATATATTAAAGAAACATGTATTTATTTGTGTTTTATGAGAAGGTCACTCTCTGTGAAGTAATAGTAGTAGAGACTTCGTTAATAAGGCTACTCTCTATGTAGTAATGATATAGAGACTCCGTTCTTAGATATATGATATAGTTACTATAATGATGATTGCGAGTGAAGAGGGGCATTAATGTTAAACACAGTAGTGTATATGAACACAGTTTTGACCTAGATCTCGTATAAGTTTCTCAGTTTCAGCTACACAGCTTCAAAACACTCCAGTTTTCTCCCTGCATTGCCAGGAACATATGCAAAACCACATAGCTCACTCTCTCCTGGAAACCCTATATGATAAACAGAAAATATGTCTTAATTAAAGCTGTGTGTTGTGTGTATGTGTGTGTGCGTTGGGGGAGGGGGGGGGGGGTAATGATGTTGGGGAACTGCAGTTATTCGTCTTGTGAGCAGCTAGTTCATACCTGTAGTGGGGTCTCATTCAGCCCGGTATGGAGTGCCTGCTCGCGTACCTGAGGTGGTTCCTTACCCCACCATTCTTACAGCCGAACCAGATTCAAAAGCGTTCCATATCGCTCTCGACCAGTTACCCTTCTCCGTCCGCCGTATTATTGCTTCTCTCGCTCTGTATCACAGATATTATTCCGGCCACTGCTCACTAGCGTGTCTGCCAGCGTCGCAGCTTTCGATCCAAAGTTTATGGGTCCACGGCACGCGACTAGCGGCGGCTTCTCGCAATTTTTATGTTGGGATCAGCCACACGAAGATTGACACCGTTGTGATGCCTTCTTACCTCGCACAGCGAAGCTGTGGAATTTCTTTCCTTCCTTCCTTTTCTCTAACTTTCTCCCTCCAGACTCTCCATCTTTCACAGTCAGGACTTCAAAGACGTTAGGAATCTCTAATTGATATTTTTCTTCGTGTTTCACCTTCCTGTTCTTTTCCTTGCACTCGCAGTAGCTGCGATTGTTGATATTTGTGTCCGTGTTTTGTCTCCGTCACTTGGAAAGAGACGGTTTCTTTGTCCGCTCTTGACTCTTACGGTGGCTGGTAGATGTCCTCACCGGGAAAACACACACACACACGCACACACACACACACACACACACACACACTTCCGACTGAAATTGAAAGTGAAATTTCTCTCTGACCAGCGCGATCTGTTGACCTTTCTGCCCGTAATCTTCTCCCAGGCTCAGTGTGTGTGTGTGTGTGTGTATGTGTGTGTGTAGGAGAAGCTGGACGCGTCATTGAGGTGGACCAACATCATGAATTGATAAGGCAGCCGCCGGAATCAGGCCAGTTTGTCCGAGGCATCAGAACCCGATTGTTGGAGGAGGACATGATAACGTCATTACGACTCCACCAGCCAGCCAGCGGCGCCTCTCCGCCACCACGCCCGCCCGCCCGCCTGACAACGTCGCGTAAAAAGATTATAATTTATTGTTCTTTCGGCGTAGAAGAAAAAAAAAAGAGAAACACAGATTTACTCGCGGGAGAAGAGCTTATGTACATTTTCCCGCCATTCCCAGGTGTACTGGAGTGATACCCGGACACAGCGACCAGCGAGAGAGGTTTTCAGTTACAATCTGTGGCGTTTCTGTTACCATATGTGGATGCAGCTCCTGTCTTGCCTTTGTTCCACCGCTAGAAAAAAAGAAAAAAAAAAATCCCTCCTGAATTTGCATCTCTCTCTCTCTCTCCCGACTCTCTCTC